>OX451217.1:126489790-126594460 GCA_949628195.1 Phasia obesa
GCTGTGGAGAATTTTTTTTTAAAACCAATACATATACCATTTTGCCTACCAAGACATTCTCAGACTTAGGTTTTTTGACAAGAGACTTAGGTTTTTGACGTTTCAGTTGACTATCTATGTATCTATGATTTGTAGGAGCATGCACATCCATATGTTTTCTCCATACAGAAGAAAGTAAACAAATTGTTATTCCCTATTCTGTTGACGCTTTGTTCATGTGCAAACAAAACAATGGCTCGTTAAGGCTTCGTGTATTTTAATATATATATATATATATATATATATATATATATATATATATATATATATATAGACTTAGGTTTGTTATCTATGTAATCAACTTTCAATCAATTTTATTTTTAACAATCAACATCTTTTATTATTAAATAACTGGCAACACTTAACAAACAGCTGATATTCATTTAAAGCGAATTATATTTTAATTCGCCATATTCTTGTGTAGTGGGGTTTCGGCACCTTTTTCTGTGAAGAAATTTTTTAATATAAAATTATAATAAATAATATTTAATAATATGGCTCATATAAGAGAAACAGCCGACAAGGCCTTGAAAATGTTACGATCATTACCAAGAGTTCAAATAAGCAATATACGACCCAATCCAAATTCTAAACAAAATGTAAGTTTCTACCTGGAACACTTAAAAAATATTAAATATAATTTTATTAAAAAATATATAAGGTTAAAAGAGGTCGGGCACAACACGGTGGTGACAAACATGGTGCCGGAAACAAAGGATCTGGTCAAAGACAAAATTTTATGCGCCTTGGTTATGAAACAGGCAATACCCCCTTCTATATACGTTTTCCATATGAACCCTACTACAAGGGCCATCACTTAAGACGCCAGTATCCACCAATTTCACTTTTGCAATTGCAAGTTATGTTGGATACCAATCGCATTGATGCTAAACAACCCATTGATGTAAGTACTTTATGTAATACGGGTTTGGTTACATTCAATCCTGCCTCCATGGAATTTGGTTTTCAATTGACGGATGAGGGAGCCGATAAATTCAAGTCCAAAATATGTATTGAGATACAACATGCTAAGGAATCGGTTATAGCTGCCATTGAAAGAAATGGAGGTGTTATACGTACCGCTTACTATGATCCCAGAAGTCTACATGCTTTAAAAAATCCTGTAAGGTGGTTCGAAAAAGGTGTACCCATACCTACAAGATTATTACCACCTCAAGATGCCATAGGCTATTATACTTCGGCTGAAAACCGAGGCTACTTGGCAGACCCAGAAGAAGTAAGCAAACATCGTTTAGTGTTGGCTCAAAAGTATGGTTATGAATTGCCAAAAATTGAAAATGATCCTGATTATGAAATGCTTACTTCCATGAAGGATGCCAGACAACTATTCTATGGCTTAGAACCGGGTTGGGTGATTAATCTTAGAGATAAAACAATTATTAAAATAAAAGAAAATAAACAATAATGTTAAAGTAAAACTTTAATGAGATAACTTATTGTTTTTAAACCAAAAATGTGAAAAATATATATTAAAATTGAAAATTATGCTTATATCAGACATTTCTAATTTATGTAATTTTATTTAATACTAAATTTAGAAAAAAAATTAATTTCTAGGCTTACAGTTTGTTTTTTTATATAAAAACTTGTTGATCTGAAAGCTCTTCCATGAATGGCTTAACTACAGCACTTGTAGCTAAGCAAAAGAATAAGCCGAAAAATATAGATATGGGCAATGCTGGAAGAGCTTTTCGCCATATAGCTAGTAAAACTAAAGTGAGACATAAACCAACTAAGATGGCAACAAAACAGGCTATAGTTGTGGCCCAATCCCCGTAGGACGAAGCTTTCCCTACAAGTACGGAGTAGAAAATAAAGTCACCAAGGCCAAGTTTAATGCCACCTGAAAAGGTAAAAAACGTTTACTTTTTAGTAAGTAAAAATTTATCAAAAATAGCGTACGTTCTTCTTGTGCTTCTGTCATGTTAC
The DNA here is from genome assembly GCA_949628195.1 of Phasia obesa. Lineage (NCBI taxonomy): Eukaryota > Metazoa > Arthropoda > Insecta > Diptera > Tachinidae > Phasia > Phasia obesa. The sequence continues at coordinate 126,491,780 of OX451217.1, forward strand.
TGCCCATTGGCCTGGAGCCATGATCTTCAGTCGTTACCGTTCGATAATTCGTTGAACGATTTGCATTATCTGAAGTACTGGCCTGAACCTCGATTTGACGGCGAGCTATACGATCATCTAAATTTGAAGACCATTCCTCTGTAAAACCAGCCGCCTCTAAGGAAAGTTGAGAAAAAAACATTGTTGAAATAAGTTGTTTTGAAGACAAAACGAAACAGTTGCACGCTACGTTGAAAATACGATATAAAGAAGATAAACTAAAAACAGTCAATTGAAATAGAAAAAGAGTGGTAATCCCATTAACCATATCAAACAAAACCTACAAAAGTCGACAACACAAGCTGGCCAAGAGTTTTACAAAAAAGTTTTTTTTTTGGAAATTAAAAAAATAAATACCATTTCCGCGCACTTTAAATGTCACTAGAGGCATACCTTCAGCACTAGGTGGAGCACTGGTACCTGTACGGGAAACTGAAGTTGACGAAGTAGAGGTATGCGGAGAATTAGGCGTAGTTGAATCGGATGAATTGTTGCGTTGAGCTGGAGCATGGGTGCCCATAAATGTATATAATACAGTGGCTAGTAAATAAAAAAGAAATAAGAATTTAAACATTTTATATCATTGTAAGCTTACAGGAGTAAATTAAAGCTGGAAATATTTGTTCATTCCTTTCTTGGGCGGTTTCCACTAGAATACGCAAGGGTCCTTTAGGTGTTAATACGGCTACCAAATCTGTAAATTTTATATTATAAGATTTAGTCATTTTTTTTTAACAATTTGGTTACCCCATATTGAAATTGCAGCTAATACTGCCCAGGCTGTCCATTCTGGCAAATATTTTATAAACACCAAGGCCATTAGAGCCGATACAAAAATAAGATAAGCCTGTTGCAACTTTAAGGGACTCTGCCAGTGTATAGCTATCATGCCCATAACACCAAAATTCCACAAAATCAATAATGTTGTGGGATAATCCATAGCAACGTTATATGCTCTTAAAAGTTCTCTAAAAATTTAATATTTTTTAATTTGACTTGTATCTCTGCAAAATTTTTTTACTTACTCCAAATACAAATAACTAAATATGAATAGTAACATAAACGATGATAATATTAACCAGCCATGTATAATCTTATAGCAACGTCTTTTGTAAAGTACAATAAGAAATATTGTCATTACTACGACGACGGAAAGAAGTATTAACGAGTTGGCCAAAGCATTCCAAAGTTTAGTGCCTTTATCTTCAGATAACTCATGGAATGGTGTATATAATCTGTAATGAATAACTTTACTTATAAAACAAGATTTAAGAAAAAAAAAATTGTTAACACTAGGTCATTTAAACAAAAAAAAAAAAAAAAAAATGGATATTATCTTTCGCGGGTTTTTAGGGTTTTGACATTTTTTATTTAATAGTTTCTTATGTCAGCGATCTTCTTTATGTTTGTATTACTTACAAATAGGTGTCAGTATACGTATAAAACGTAATCGAATTTATGGTGGCAACAACTACCAGCATACACAATGAAACTGGAGCAAAGATTTTAATGACATGTTGGGCTCCGTACTTTAAGCCTTGTTCTTCATCTTCTGCTTCCCTATTTGTAGAATGAGAGCTAGATGGTGCATCTGAATTAATAGGATTTCCTCTATCTGAATCTCTTAAACGCCGGCTGTGAATTTCAACATGGGGTACGTCTAAAATTGCCTAGAAATTTATAAATAAAAATACTATATAAATACATATCGCTCCTAGTTACAGGTATCTCACAAAAAATCAAACTTGGCAAAATGATGTTTGAGTTTTCAAAATATATGCTATGCGGTACGAGTATAAAAAATAATTGTTGCTTTACTTAGATTTAGCGCGATTTACAATTCTAATATTTATTTTATATATAAAAGAAGTATAAAGAAACACTATTTCTTTAATATCTTCAAAATTATGATTTTGAGATGTGACTACAAGTTGCAATAAATAGATTTATATGTACGTATGTATGTTCAAACATTACAGGCCCTATGAAAAAAAAAAATTAACACAGCTTTCGAACACATTTCTTTGCACTCCCTTATAAATTAAGTTTAACAATGGTTTTTGAAGCTGTGCCAAGGTTTTTTGCATACGGCCATATTTAATTTAATTATATGCTCTTACACCATCTGTTGCATCTCTTTGTTCTGTGCCACCATAACTGTTAAGTTGTTCCGCCTTACGCTTTTGCTGACGTCTGCGTTCAGCTCCACCAGATATAGAGTTGTTGCAACTGATCTGAGGGGCACCGACGTGGCCTTCCATCAGAGGGGTACTTTCGTCGGGCACAGCCTCGTTAACAGATGTCCTTTTTTGATCCGTGTTTAGTTTTTTGTTTAGAAAGCAAGAGTTGAAAAAAGTATCAAAGAAAATAACAAAGGGGCGTTGTTATAAAGAGTTTTTTTTTAATAATTAAGCTTTTACTAGAGAAAATATGTTGATTACAATAATTCCAAATACTTTGAATATTGTTAATTTACTTTTTTAATTAAATCAATAATGATTTTTAATAGTTCTGTTTTTCGCGTATAAAATAATCTTTCTGCGAGTGAATCAACGGTGCTTCTTCTTTTTGATGCTAAAATTCACAAGGAGAATGTAAACTCGCTGAAGGTGACCATATTCTCAAATAAATCAGTATTAATGGCGTCAACAACAAACTTAAATTATATAAAAAGATTTCTATGGTTCTATGGCTTGAATTTGGAAACTTATCGGTATATTTATTATAAGCTATTTATAAGCATACTTCTTAAAGCCAATTATATACCTCTTCGTCTAGATTGACCCTTATTAAGAATGACAATGACGGCGTCGAATAAAGTTAACAACAATACTCAAATGCATATGTTTAGTGAGCAAGAGCCCCCACGCAAACCCCTAAGGGTAAGAGAATCTCACAGAGAACAAAATATGTAAAAATTTTAAATCAGTAGCATACCAGCTTTCAACAAGGTAGGTTTGTGTCACTTTGCTAAATATTTAGCAAACCAATGCATTTTTATTTTACCCACTTTTTTTGGTTGGGGCCTTTGGTAATGAGAAACACAGCAGATCCATACAGTTAATTGAGATAAACCATAAGTAAATACAAGAATAAGAAGCAAAACTCTCGTGGTGAGATAACCAGAAACAAGCTTATCGAAATAATGACGACGTGCGGGATGTTTATTCTACCGGAGCTATATATTTACATGTATTGTTGTATAATTTTCTAATGTACAGTAAAAATAATATTGAAATGCTTAAAAAATGGCTCCCCAACCATATGAAAATTAAAAGTGAAAAAAATGTAGAATTGTTCAAAATAATCATACAGCATTGAAGTAATATTTGTGAAAATATATTTGTGTGTGTTACGCAGACGATAATGGATGAAAAATCAAAAATTTTTGATTTCGGACATGTCACATTTTGTTTTATTAAAAAAATATTAAGCACGTAAAAATTTTTCATTTCAATTGAGGTTGCTAAAAATATCGACAGAAAAGAAAGAAATCGTACAATTTATTTATGTGACAGTAATTTAAATGATGAGCAATTGTAATGCTATAAAAACAACATATTTCCATCCTGAAATATCCAATATTAAAAGAAAAAAAATATGATGCGCGTGAATTTTAGACGGAAGTTGCGATACTTACATGCACGATGTCGATAGCAAAAAATCAAATTAAAAATGAATGCTTGAAGAGTCATCCAGCATGTGTACATGAAAGCATCCAGCATACATACACGATTTTGACATCCAGCATTTTGATCGTGTCTAGACCGTTTAAAGCATAGTAAATACCATAAACTACTAAAATCCCTTTTTAAGAAGTTTAATAATTCATGGTTGTTAGTTGAGAAATTGAGAAATGTTTGGTTAAGATAAGCTATACTATATACCCATTCTACAAAGGAATGATCTAAAATAGAAAGAAAGTCGTATGTGCATAAAATTGAATTTAATTGATATTCAAATTATATTAATAACTAAATAATTAATTTTAAATTATATAAAATAATTAAAATTAAAATAATTCCTGGTCACCTCATTCATCCATATACTTTATCAAAAACGAAGAAAACAACAAAAGAGATTAAGAAAGAAAATTGCCGACATAAAACCAAACAAAGAATTTGTAAACGTTATTCATACCAGATTCATCTTGTCTTAAAAAAGTTCGAAATTTTCTGAATTTTATAATAATTAGAAAGTTAAAATGACAGCAATTGCTGGAGGGCACGGTGAACCAAATCCAAATAGTTCTTGGTTGGGGGCTCGTGGCATGTGGTTGGCCTATTTTTTGGGAGTCTTAGGAGCTCATTTAATATTACTGTCGGTGCCATTTATAACCATTCCCATGGCCTGGACGTTGACAAATTTAATGCATAATGCGGTAAGTAAATCATATACTCGTATTATTTTGAACTGGAAAGCACTATTATAAGTAATTTGTTATTAGGCCCATTTGTATTTCCTGCACATAATAAAAGGGGCTCCTTGGTTTTCGATTGAAAACGATACCGGTCGCCAGCTAACACATTGGGAACAAATCGATGATGGGGAACAATTTACCGCAACACGTAAATTCCTTACAGCTGTGCCCATTGTATTGTAAGTGGTTTTGAATTACTGTATTTCAACTTAGTAATGATTTTTATTCCTATGAATTATTAATTAACAATCAAACCTTACATGTGTATGTACATATATTTTTGCCATTTCTTTTTAGATTCCTCCTTTGCTGCTTGTATACGCGCAACGACACTGATCATTTTATAGCTAATTTCATTTCGTTGGTCGTTGTTACTCTACCCAAATTGCCACAGTTTCATGGTGTACGCCTGTTTAATATTAACAAGTATTAAATAATTATCTAACAATTTCTTGTTTTTTTTTTTTTAATTTAAATAATACATATACATATAATAATTTGTTGTATGCATTATGTTTTATTCGATATTTTTTAAATTGTTATTAACTACTTTATGTTTATTTCGTTTAAATACTTCAGAGTAAATGATATCCTTTAAAAAGAAATAAATTACTTATAAAATTGGTTTCACTCTATAATCAAATGGGGTTTTTATTTTGAAGCATGTTTAATTCGTTAGATTGTTATTAGGAAGGATACATATATTGATAGTGTCCAATCTTGTTTTTTAAGATACTGTTATTTAATTCTCTATTTTTTGGTATATTTCTTATACTATTTTGCTTTCTGGGGAAATTTTGATTTTTCTGTAAAAACAAAACTTTTGGTGAAATACCGGGTTTTCTTGTGTAATTTTGGAATAATACACTCGAAACTCAATGTGGATAAATTCCCCTGTGTTTATTAAAAAAATTTTAACTCTAAATTAATTAAACAAATAATCGAACATATAGTTAGTTCCTGGCATTCGAAACTGTTGACCTCCCTTTCTCCAAAGCCCGTCTTTTACTTAAATATCTATTTACTTTCAGAGCTTTCAAAAGCAGCAGAGCTGTTATAACGAGAAAAAAGTTTCGCCGAATTTAATCTGGCAGCTGTGAATGTGATTTTTTAATACTTAAAGCATGCTTTTAGGATTTTTTAAATTAATATAGAAAAGGTTTGCTGTAGTCTCCTTTGCTTATCAACTTAATTATAGCGGAGTTCAGTGTTTGATGAAAATGGTCTTGCAAAATTACATTGGTTTTGTGAAATTTGAATGAAATAACGCTTATGTTTTTATTTGTTGTAGAGGTATAGTAAAACAACTTCTGTAAAAATATCCTTTAACGGTTTAAGATATATAGTCGTGTGGCACACATCGAGCAATATTATAAGTCGTAAAGTAGCTCTGGGTTGATAAACAACGCCCACGAGTTATTATCAGTTCTTCGATCGGTTTGCGTCTCACTCTCGCATTGACTGATTGGCTTTCTCGAATAGCTGTATTGGTACAGTTATTGGTGGTTGTAAAAATTATTCAAGTACAATCGTTTTGGGTTATCGTGTATAACGTTATTATCTTTTTAAGTTATTAACTTTTATTAATAAGTCCATTGGTGGTGCACCATATAAAACTGAAATTTTCACTAATTTAATAGTGCTCCCATTACACGAATTTTTTACTGAAGGAGCCCAACTAATCTCGGAGTTGTACCATTAAACTTAATTTAGTTTTAACAAGCTAAATTTCGGAATACTCTCCTATATGAAAGTATAGGTCGCGTTGCAGCTCCTAGAAGAGGTGATATAATCTGTGGGATACCCTGGCTCTTTGGTTACGTATGTATATCTGCCATTAAATAATTTTAAGAATCAAAAAACTTAACTTGAGGTCGCTAAAACCAGGGTAACACAAAAACAAGATAGAAACAATAAAAACGAATGTGGCATTTAGTTAAGTATTGTCTTTGGTCGTAAACAGAAAATTTTTTACCGTACGCAGATAGAAACGAAAACAACGAGAACAAGAAATAAAATTTTTAGAAAAAACCTTTCGCAAACGTTTGCTAAATGATTTGTTTAAAGGCAGCTTGTTTTTTTATTTAGAATACAAGAGTAATGAAGAAAAACAAACTAAAAAGTATGTCAAGAATAAATTATAAAAAAAAATCGAACGAACTTAAAAAAAAAAAAAACAAAAAATAAGGACCTGCTTTTCCTGGTCCTGGTTTTCCAATTGTAGGATTGATTGATGGTATATTAAGGGAAGAAGATGAGTAAGAGGCCAATTGTTTTGTTTGCTTAATTTTTTTTTATTTAAAAAGTATTGGTTTTGGCTTTGCTCATGATCAAAACGATTAAAAAATTTGAAAAGTTTGTATCTTTGCGAGAAACGTTTGCGAAAATTTGTTTTTTGTTTTCATACACTGGTCCAAACTTGACTAATTTGAACATATTATGACCACCACTGTATATGACATTGTTCGCATCAAATGTCAAGCATTTTTCGTTTAATAATCTTAACATGTGCACTTCTCTATATTTGCTCATTCAGTTGCAACACAAACAACTATGCACTTACTAGTATAATTGCATACACTCCTTCTAATTTATATCTTTACTTATTAATAATACTTTATTTAACCTTTCCTTTATCTTCCCTCTCTTTCTTTCAATATTATTTTTTAATTAAAAACTGTTACATTTAGATACATATGTATATTTGATTAGTAGTTTAGTTGTGCAAATCAAACAAATACAATAAATTGCATTTTAAGAGAGTAAATCATTTAGTTATTCGCTCTTAATAAATTGATTTTGTGCATTTTTTACTGCTTTTTTTATGAGAACATAAAAATAATTTATGGTGCATTTAAACAATATAACGAACTCAACGTAACTTAAATAAACAGATGTTTAGAATTTGAAGTGCTTTTTGGTAAATAAAATCACTTAGTTTTTTAGATTTAGTTGCAATTGAGCGTTTGAGTAAAGCACAGTAGTAAAAAAAAAGTTTTAAATAAAAAGTACACATTTAAAGGTGAGACAGAATAATATTGTTTATGCAATTAGATAACTTTATAAAATTAAAGAAAATCTAAGAATCTCTTAGATTCTTAGAATTTAAAAAACTAAATATAGTTTATTAAACGGTTACAAATTCTAGTTTAAGAGTTCTCAAATAATTAAAGGCATAATATCTATAAATTTTATTTTCTTCATGATTTCCTAAACAGTGGTTTCTTAATCTTTTATTTTTATTAAAGTTAAAATTGTTGTGCACACAATAATCTACAATCTAAATATATAAGGTTTGAAAACAGTTCCCAAAAGACTGTGAATAAAAAATAATATATGCTCAGAAGTACCAACTCTAGAGGGCTAAGTCTGTGCCCCGCAAACAGGGAAGGTATCCCACCACAATTTTCTTCTATATAATTTTATATGTGGTTTTCTTTTTATGTTGAGTGAGCAAGGGCACTCGTGAGCTATTTTACGGGCTCCGTTTTAAAATAACCGATTAACAGCTGTGTTCAAAATAATATGAGTGATGATACTCCCAATGTTTTGAAATGTTAAGTTTGTTACCTTGTAAACTTTGTTATGTATAAAAATACACAATTTATGCAGATCTAGGCTGGTATTCAAGGTATATTTATTTTACTAGGTAGGAAAATATTTTTCTTTGTGGCAACACTGGTCCCAGTTTCAATAATACCAGCAAGGTATATTTATCTTACTAGGTAGTGTCGTCCGCCCAGCTGATTTAGTAGTTCGACATGTCAAAAGTTGTATGTGTTTAGAAATTTTATAGTGTAGAAGTGAGAAAGCAATAAAACACATACACGCCTTCTCAATTTTCTTCTGTTTTTTGACATTTCGAACAAAGCAACAAAAAAATGCCATGTTGTTCTTGTATGGTTGTATTTGTTGTAGGGACGCCACTACCTAGTAAGATAAATATACCTTGATACTCAGGTTGATGTCAGAGTGCGCGCTAAAAGCAAATAGACGCTAGAAGCGATAATAATTCCTGCTATACCAATGCAGAGAGTAATCTCGGAGTGAATGCTATATTGAGCAAAGCCACTTTTTCATTTATAATAATTTTCAGTGTTTTATAATTCGAAGACAAAGAGTTGTTCATGTAAATTAATACTTTTATTGCATTTGTTGTAAGGAAAAAAGGAATATATCGAATATATAGAAGACGATTAGAAAATAGCGAAATTTGGCATTTTATTGTTGCTTTGTAGTTCGAAATGTCAAAATACATAGAAGAAAATTGAGAAGGAGTGTATTTTTTTATTGCTTTTTCACTTCTGCACTACAAAATTTCTAAACATATACAACTTTTGACATGTCGAACTACTAAATCAGCTGGACGGACGACACTAATTTGTAAGATAAATCTACCTTAATAGACACTTTCAATTAATTTTTAAATTTATTTTTTCACAAACAAAATGCCAAAAATCGTATTAAAAAAGTATACATACAAACACACGAAAAAAAGTTCTTAAGCAAGCCATACACGTTGCGATGAGTTGTACAACCAATTCTAGGAATCAGTTGTCACAAACGAAACAATTTAGCATGCGATTTAATGTACAACTTCATTTAACAACCCAGCTCTCTCAAAGTAAGATGGCGTTCAATATTCTCTCATATGCTATAATTGACATTCAATGTTGACTGCAAGATCATCATAATAATACTAAACACAAATCTATACATATAATAAAATAGTAACTCACTTCCGCGGTACCTTAATATCCTGGTTCCAATATAGGATACTTTTTTCCGCAAAAATATCTTAGAAAGTAGAGAAAAAGAAGTGAAAGTACGCAGTTAAACTAACCGGATATGAAACCTTTACTTTTTATAAAGTAAAAAATACATAAACTGATACGTAGTATATCTTAAGGCGGAATTAAAAACGCCGTTATTACCACATAGCACTAAATCGCCTGTGAAGTAAAATAATTATTAATTGGCTATGCTAGCTTTAAACTAATTCGTATAACCTACGTTTCCTAGAATTGGTTGTACAACTCATCGCATAGTCTGTGGCTTGCTTTAAAGAATAATATAAAATAAACAAACAAAGGGATGAAGCTACATCGTGCTACAACGCGCTACAAACCATTACACAACCTGCTTTATAGCAAGAACTCAAATCAAGCTTCGTTCTCACTGTGACATCTTTTGATTGGTTTTAGCGTAGACATCAGCCTCAGTCGTCTGATCAAAAATAGCACGTGTGCTCAAAAAGAATAAAAGTGTGAACTATAAGTGAAAGTGTATAACAAACTTAATTGACAGGTCTGTACGATTTCATTATCTTTTGAAAAAATGTATAAAATATTTTTTTCCATGCGATCAGAGTTGCAAAATCCTTTTTTTTTATAATAGTGTGGCACAAGGCATATTTAACCAGGTGACTGCACAAGGTGAAGCTAATATTAAAGAGTAATTTTTTAAATTTTTTTTATATGGAGTTTGACATTAAACAGGTTTTTTAAGAGAGAATAATATCTATTTTACTGTCAAAATCCATATAAAAAAATTCAAAAAATTTTTTGCTCAAATTTCCTCTCCCTTACGCTATCACCTTGTTTAATATGCCTTGGTGTGGCACCTACAACGACATTTTGAAACGATTATTGATTTGGACAGAATTCTGTAAAGTTTTTCTTTTTTTCTGTAATTGAATTCTACGATTGTATAGGAAGTAGTAAATCCTGGCCTTTAAAACTATCTCAGAGTAGCATATCAGTTTCAATTGAACAATTTCATCGCCGAGATTAAGTGACAGGCCCCTTTTATAGGAAGTGTTAAAACTCGAACCGGTCCCTAGGGTAGTTCCAATAGACTAGACAGCAATCTGTGCTTACAACGGTATGTTTAAAGAAAACAAAAAATAAGTAATATTGATAAATCCTGCGTTTACGATTTAAATCAATTACATATTTTTTATTTCCTTTAGAGCTTATCGATAAAAAAAAAGGAGTAAAACAATCTTGAAATTACTGTGTTTATGTCTAAAATTTGTTTAAGGCCTTGTAGTTCGAAGAAGAGAAAAATTAAGAAGGTGTGTATTTGTGTCATTGCTTTCTCACTTCAGCACTATAAAATTTCTAAACACACAACTTCTGACTTGTTAAACTACAAGATCTGGCGGGCTAACACCACTACCTAGTAAGATAAATCTACCTTGGCTTATATAATTATTGTAGTTTTTGACCTCTTTTAAACTATATGATTCTATTTTGTACAAGCACAAGGTCCTTTTTTATAAAAATGTTTAATTTTTATTTTTAATATTGCGCTACACCATTGGGTAGCATCATCCTGACGATTAAAATTTTTATGAAAAAGACCTTGTAGCATTAAACACATAGACGACAGCAGGATACCGACAAAATTAAAATTGTGGCTGTAGCTAACTTAGGCTAATTTCTATTTTTGTTTGCGACAATATTATTTTATTCAAGAGAAGAAAATGTCACAAGATTAAAAATACAAATTCATTTACAATCAAAAGGTTTTGAGCAAATATATTTATTTATTTTGAAATGATAAAAATATTTTTTGAAAAAATATTTTTTTTAAAGGAAAAATATGTATTTCTACAACATTTTCATAGTTTTGATGTATGTAGCTGTCGTCTTCAATATAATTCAGTAGCTGACTACACGGCGACGATTGTAGCCAACGGCATTTGTAGTCGTGTAGCGGTGTAGTCGGTGTTTTTTATGTGTTTAAAGCTTGTGCTTGTAAAAAATAGAATCATATACCTTGGTTCAAGGTATATTTATTTTACTAGGTAGTGGCATCCCTGCAACAAATACAACAATACAAGAACAGCATGGCATTTTGTTGTTGCTTTGTAGTTCGAAATGTCAAAAAACATATAAGAAAATTGAGAAGGCGTGTATGTGTTTTATTGCTTTCTCACTTCTACACTATAAAATTTCTGAACACATACAACTTTTGACATGTCGAACTACTAAATCAGCTGGGCGGACGACACTACCTAGTAAGATAAATATACCTTGCCTTGGTTTATGTAGTGCCAAGGCACATTCATCAGGTAACCTCACTAGGAAGGGGAAATATTAAGGCGAAAAATTTTAAATTTTTTGCTCAAATTTCCTCTCCCTTACGCTATCACCTTGTTTAATATGCCTTGGCCTTAATTGTCTTATTTGTAAAAAAAAATATTTAAATAATTAATTGTCAGGAAACAAATTAAAAAAATATACATAAGAAAATTTTTAGGTCAAAATTTTTGCGTTAAATTACAGGTCTAAATTCACTTTCAATAGTTTAAAACTAATTTAAGGTTTAATAACAAATTATTTGTCAAAAATTAAAATTGTTTTTATCCCAATTACTCCAATTTTAGTATTTTTTGTAAATCTCTGTGTAATTTGTATTTTCAGACATCATCATCATGGTTTTGGTTAAAGAAGAAGACTTCGGTAGTGTTTGCGATCCTTTGACTAAGCGACAAACAAAAATTCGTCGTATTACTCTATCGAATGATCGCCAAATGTCAGTGCAACTTCTTACTTTAGGCGTCAATATTGCTAGTGTACGTTTGCCGGATAAAAATGGCCTTATTGAGGAGTTATCTTTAAGTTTTGATAATGTCGAAGGTTATTTAGCCTCACAATCAGCTTATATTGGAGCTACAATGGGTCGTGTAGCAAATCGTGTAGCCAATGGCCGTTTTATTTTGAACGGCAAAGAGATACTGCTTACCAAGAATTTCAAAAATAAGTATCAATTACATGGTGGCTTCGTTGGTTTCGACAGTGTAATATGGGATGTGGTGAAAACTCTACCGGATGGCGTTGTTTTCAAGCATGTTAACCCTGATGGGCATGAGGGATATCCGGGTGAAGTTACCTGCTTCATAACATGCACTCTAAATGATTGTAATGAATTTCGCATGCAAATTGAAGCTACGTGCAATGAGATTACATGCATCAATGTTACAAATCATGCTTATTTTAATTTAGCTGGTCATAATTCGGGAAAGCGTGGTCTGGGTGAACACACCGTAATGATATGCGCCGATAAAATTGTAGATACAGACTTGGAACAAATACCTACCGGCAGATTGACACCCATAGCCGATACTGTTTATGATTTAAGGAAACCAGTTAAGCTGGCCGATCGTTTACCTTGTTTTAAGGATAAACCTATTAAGGGATATGACAATTGTTATTGCGTAAATTTATGTGGAGATAAAACAACACTCATTGCTCGTGTAGAACACCCTGAAAGTGGACGTTGGTTAGAGGTCTACAGTAATCAGCCCGGTGTACAATTTTACACTAGTAATAATTTACCGGATGTTCAAAATGGTGATAAACCTTTAAGAGGTAAAGAAGGAGCATGTTATGCAAAATATGGCGCCTTTTGTTTGGAAACTCAAAAATATCCAGACTCTATGAATCATAAAAATTTTCCAACAATAACAATAGTTCCTGGTGAAAAATATTACCATGATGTGATATATAAATTTGGTAATTAAACATAATTAAAATAAATTAAAAAATTGAAAAAAGTATTTAAATATATGTAAATATATTATAATAATTTTAAATAAACAGGACGAATTAAAAAAAAACACCGCCTTAAATGTAGAAATTGTATCTGAATTTCATGAGAGATGAGCGGTTTAAAATGCTTTGTCTGTCAACCCTGTCTGAATTTCTCAATGGCGAAAAAATTACTACTCTTAATTAACATAGAATTGAGCTTCAGGGCTTGGTTAACCAACCTGCATCTTATGTCCGGGCACTTAGCAGGGCACCAGCTTGTTAATTTCATATTTATTCATAGATGTCATACCATCAACCCATTATTATCAAAAATCTTAGTTTAAATTAGGATAGCGCACCTGGTTATCTGCCTTTACATTTTCTAACCCTTATCTATTTTCTCAAATATTTCGCAACACTTACAAACTTAGCAAATTTCTCCGAAAATAAGTAAATACATTGAAATTCCACACAAGCCTAAATATACTAAAATGTCTCACTAGGTTTTGGTTTTTTTTCTGTTTGCCAAAATGCCCGACAATCGAATTACTCTTTTGCAAACTTTCTGCTGCACAGTGAAGAATTACAGTAAGGCCATTAACTTCATGGCTACAATAACTACGAGATAATTGAAAAGGTAGACCTTCAGGCCTGTTCTGAAAATCACTTTTTATCAAAGTGATTTGAAATCACGTAAAAGGTGTTCTACATACAAAAAATTTTTAAATCACGTGATTTTAAATCGGTTAGGAAAGTGTCTGTGATTTCAAATCACTTACTTATTTTTGCGAGTTCTTTGTTGTTAATTTTATAACAAACTGCTGTAATAAATAGTATGAAGTGTTCTTTTATGATTTTTGTAGTTAAATTACGTAATATTATAAGAAAAATACGAAAAAATTGTGCATTTTTGAAGACTCTTCTTTTGCAGTAACATTTTGTAAAAAATTGTGTTTTTCCGCTTCTTTTTAACTGTCAGCAGATTAAGTGTTTAGAAAGTACATCTAACCTTGACAAACTTAAAAATTGCAATAGTTCCGTAAGTAAAGCCTTAAAACGCCCATTTTTTATACTGCTTTCATTTTAAACCTTTTGGGGTCCACAATGTTACCCTAGACCCTTCAGATTGCTTTTATTTTACGTATTACGTAATTTTTAATCAAAAAAATAATAAAAATCAGCAATTTTCTTGTGGTTTTACAATTTTAAAATCACTTAAAAAAATAAAAAATTATGTGATTTACAGAACAGGGTAAAATAAAACACGTGATTTTAAAACGGTTCGTGATTTAAAATCACGTGATTTTCAGAACAGTAAATTTTTTTTGATAAGATACCTTAGTATCCTGGTTGAAATATAGGATACTTTTTCTTTGCAAAAATATCTCATTTCCAAGAGAACATAGTGAAAGCACGCAATTTTACCGTATTAAAGTTACTGCAATCTTGACAGCACCTTTCATAATTTTTGTAAAGAAAAATGGAAACAATTTAATTGGACATCAGCAGAATGGAATGAATTTTCTAGACAGCTACTTCCGTCATCAGCATTCTTCGTATCTATCTATTTTGAGTTGTGTTTAATTGTAAACATCATCTATTTAACCAACCAAACGCAGATAAAAGAATACGAGAAAAACTGTATTTATTCATCAATCGTCAGTTGGTGAGAACGAACTTTACCACTACCTAAAGCTTCCGTCTTTTTCCATGTTGCCTGAAATATTCAAGCCTGAATTTCAGGCTGTTTTTTCTTACACATACATACATACTTCTTATGGAAAACTGAAATTCAGTCAAGCTGCGTACTGGCCTTAACAATTGTTTTATGATTGGAGAAAGTTTTACATACTTATTTGTACAAAAATATGCTGGCGATTTTGAAGGCCACATAATTGGTGTCTGGGAACGTGTCAAAAGGAGAGGAGATGACTCTGTGCGTCGACACCCAGCCGGCGCTTAAAGTGTCGAAAGGACACGGCGTCAAATCAAGGCTAGTAGGATATCAATGTGCTGACAGACATGTATAAGGTTAGATTTTGTTGGGTTCCGGGTAATTGCAATGTTAAGGGCAACAAAGTTACTGACGAACTCGCCAAATTGGGCTCGGAGGAAACTAACTTTGGTAAAATAGAATCGGTGAAGCCATCGATTAGTCACTACAGGAAATGTTGGCCCATACTGGATACTACAAAACCTAAGCTACTTCAGAAAAATTCTGAGGGTAGTGTTAGGTGTGGTCACTGGCCATTACGTCCTTAGAGCAAGAACCATTAGATGGATTACCGGTACATCGGATTACTGTAGGATGTGCGAGGACGAGAAGTTGGAGACTGTAGAACAAATTATGTCACATCGTTCAGTGCAAATTGGAGGAAAGCGATCCAAATTCCTTCCACTATTGTCGATTGGAATATTATATTAAATTCGTTTGAATTATATCTAAATAAATTGAATTTTTACTAATATCCCAGACATGTGGGCATTCAATTACAATTACAGGTGATGTGTAATTGAAAATTTCCAATTACTAATTACATGTAATTGTAATTGAAATAAAGGACTAAAATCAATTACAATTACATGTAAAACGGTTAAAGAATATTAAACTATTTGTCTTCTATTGTTTTTGTACATTTGTGAACACAGAAAAAACATCACTTCATCTTCAAGAATTTTTAATCGGAACAACCAAAACGATATAAAACTTTATGGCAGTACTTGCGTTCAGGCTCTAAGAAAACACACGGAAATTTCTCATGGTTCATAGCATCGGGGTAGTTTTGGGAAGCCAAACAAAAAGCTCCATGTTTAGCATATATAGCATTATCTTTACCAATTATAGGCGCTTGTCCAGGATCTTCAATATCGGGCCAATCATTACAAGTAAAAAAGTGCACCGAAGGTTGGTTACTTGAAATCTCTAACCATCTCCCCGTACAGGGATGTATGACTTTGGCAATAGGCATTATTTTGCCAGCACAGGCTTCAATACAAAAATGTTTGTCAAAACCTTTAATCGGTTCGCTAAATAGTTTTTTGATGCGTTTTCCCAAAAAAATATATCTTCTAAAATCGAATAGAGTATCTTTGACAGGTTTCAAACAGCCATTAGGTATCTGTTCTTCGTCGCAGTCAACAAATTTTTTACTTTTTATCATTATGTTATGCAAGAAAAGTCCTTCTTTTCGGGCACTGTGTCCAGCCAGATTTAAATACATATAATGCGTTATGTTAACGGGAGTTTTTTTCGTGGTTTCGGCCTCAATAGACAACCCAAAGTTATTATCATCGTCCAGAGTAAAAGTTATGGTGGTTGTCAATTCTCCCGGATAACCTTCAAAGCCATGTGGATTAACATGGCGCATAGCAATGCCATCCGATTTCACAGCAACAACTTCCCATACCATACAATCAAATCCAATAAAACCGCCATTTATTTGATATTTGTTTTTAAAATTTTTGTTCACACTATACTCCGAGCAATCCATTGTATATTTTCCCTCTGCCACACGATTTGCAACTCTTCCCACTACAGCTCCCATATACGTGGTTCGGTTATCAGTGTAACCCTGATTATTATCAAAGCCCAAACAGACATCTTTTATTTTACCATATTTATCTGGATATTTAATGCTTTGTACTATAGCACCTCGTGTCAAGATGGCTACACTCATATTGTTATTATTGGTCATAATATAGCGATGGACCTCAACCACTTTAGTTGTTAGTGGATTTAAATATTTTCCAAAATTAGTTTTCTCTATCTTTACCATTTTTTTGCAAATTAATTTTGTTCGAAATGAATATTTACGTTTTTTTCTAATTTTATTTTTAATATTTAATTTCGAATTCTTATTAGTTTGACAAAGAATAAACTTGTTTACAAAAATGTTATTCGTCAAAAATAGTTTTGTTCATTTCGGTTGGCAACCTAAAAGAATAACGGTTAAGTAATATCGATACCTGTACCGTATTTAAGTTGAAATAAAAAAAGATCGAAATTAAAAACTCAGTTTTAAACAAGTAAAAGTGCTATATTCGGTCGTGCCGAATCTTCTATACCCTTCACCACGGTGATTTTATTTATACAGACATGTACAGCATTATCCATATTGTTGACTCTTTACTTAAATAAAGTCGTATAAGAAAAAATCATTATTCATGAGTTAAAGAAATAGAAGACAAATGAAAACAAATTCCGTTTGCTACAATTGTCGCCGTGTTGTCAGCTACTTAATGATATTGAAGCCGACGCTACATCGTAAACTCTGACATTGTTGTAGAAATACCTATTTTGCTTTTATAAAATTAAATAACTTTTTCAAAAACTTATAAATATTTCCTACAAAACTTTTTGTTTGTATATGAATTTGTAATTTACAATTTTGTGACATTTTCTTTTGTTGAATAAAATAGAAATTAGCCTAAGTTGACGACAGCCACAATGGTGGTCGTGTAGCCATGTAGCTTTGCTGGCTTCAAAATAATCGTTTACCTACATATAAACGTTTGTATTTTATTTTTGACAGTTTGTAGTCAGTATCCTGATGATGTCTATGTGTTTAATGCACCTAGGTTTTATAACAGAGTTATCATCTATTTAAAAATCAAACGCAGTTAAAAAAATATGTTACTCTATGTACACACATACATACATATGTATATTCTTAATATTAAATATATGTTATGTTACAATCATGATTCTCCTTTTCAAAGAAATATTGAAATTTTTGTTTTAATTTTTCGAAAATTGTGTGTAAAAATTTTTTGTAAAAATAATTTTTAAAATTTTTTTTTTTAAATTTTATTCGAAAATTTTTTGAAAAATTTATTAAAAAATTTTTTTTCGAATATTTTTCTGTAAACTATCTTTTTGAAAATGCTTTGTAAATTTTTTTGTAAAAATTTTTTTAAAAATTTTTTTTTTTAAATTTTATTGAGATTTTTTTGTTAAATTTAGGACCTTTCTGTAATCTATATTGAGTTAGAATGGTCAGACTAAAGCAAAAAGAAATCCTTACAAAAAAAATTTCCTCATATTGACACATGGGGGTCCTTTTAACTGCTCCTATTTATCAGTGGGTACTCTGTGGGTCCATTGGCTACCTCTATGCGTATTGCTTTCTATTAAGGTCTCTAATACAAATCAAAGCAGAAAAACCCTACCAATCTAAAAACAAACAAAAATTGCCCCTCGCAGGGGGTTATTGATCCATCGAGATCTGTATGCACTCCTTGCGATCTACCTGTCGCAGTCTAATATTTATTTGACAGAAAAAGGCAAAACAGAATCATTAAAGCCGAAAAAAATTAAAAAAAAATGTAAAAAAAATATAGGTGGGCGTGGTTTTTGGCCCCTAGCCTCCAAAGGAATGATCCGATGTTGCTGAATTGCAATACCAAAATTTTCGAAACTAAGCCTGACAGATTAGTGTGCTTAAATTTTTTGTATCTCTTCTAATGCCTTGGCAAATGATATAATAATTTGTAAAAACTATTCTTCCTTTCCCAATTTAGTAGTTGCAGAGAATAAACAAACTTAAGCCTTACTTTTTTAGGGTTCCGTACACAAAGTGTAAAAACGTAGCCCTATTGTTTTCGCTATAATGTCTGTCCGTCTTACCGTCTGTCAGCGCCTTTTATCTCTTGAACGGTAATAGGTACACTCTTGAATAGGTAGACACAGATGATGTATAGCTGTTGCCGCTATAGCAACAAATACTAAAACGTATAGGGTGTTCCGCTAGAGAGGTGTTATTTAAAAATAGTAATTAAAACTTAGTTCGCTATATAAACAAGTATAAAAATTAAAGGGTGTTCCGATAGTGGTGTGATTTGCATGTATAAGGCCTAAATTGTGAACCATAATAGGTAGACGCTTGAAATTTTCACAGAAGGTGTATAGCAGTGGCCGCTATAGTAACAAATACTAAAACTTATAGGGTGTTCCGATAGAGAGATGTTATTTGCCTTTATGTCTTTATTGTTTGAGCTATAGGAGGCAACCACTTAAAATTTGCAGACAGTAATTAACTCTATGTTCCCTTTCTATTAAATTAAACCTTAAAATTAAAGGGTGTTCCTAAGTTTTAATAATAAGTAGACTCTTGAAGTTTTTACAAGAGTTTATTGCTATGGAAACTAATGGGTGATTTTTTTGAGGTTAGGATTTTCATGCATTAGTATTTGACAGATCACGTGAGATTTCAGACATGGTGCCAAAGAGAAAGATGCTCAGTATGCTTTGACATTTCATCATGAATAGACTTACTAACGAGCAACGCTTGCAAATCATTGAATTTTATTACCAAAATCAGTGTTCGGTTCGAAATGTTCAAATGTGACAAATTTTGTTCAGCGATGAGGCTCATTTCTGGTTGAATGGCTACGTAAATAAGCAAAATTGCCGCATTTGGAGTGAAGAGCAACCAGAAGCCGTTCAAGAACTGCCCATGCATCCCGAAAAATGCACTGTTTGGTGTGGTTTGTACGCTGGTGGAATCAGTGGACCGTATTTTTTCAAAGATGCTGTTGAACGCAACGTTACGGTGAATGGGGATCGCTATCGTTCGATGCTAACAAACTTTTTGTTGCCAAAAATGGAACAACTGAACTTGGTTGACATGTGGTTTCAACAAGATTCTATGGCCATTTTGAGGGAAAACTTCGGAGAACAATTCATCTCAAGAAATGGACCGGTAAGTTGGCCACCAAGATCATGCGATTTGACGCCTTTAGACTATTTTTTATGGGGCTACGTCAAGTCTAAAGTCTACAGAAATAAGCCAGCAACTATTCCAGCTTTGGAAGACAACATTTCCGAAGAAATTCGGGCTATTCCGGCCGAAATGCTCGAAAAAGTTGCCCAAAATTGGACTTTCCGAATGGACTACCTAAGACGCAGCCGCGGTCAACATTTAAATGAAATTATCTTCAAAAAGTAAATGTCATGGACCAATCTAACGTTTCAAATAAAGAACCGATGAGATTTTGCAAATTTTATGCGTTTTTTTTTAAAAAAAAGTTCTCAAGCTCTTAAAAAATCACTCGTTATAACAAATAATAAAAATTAAAAGGTGTTCCGACAGAGACATGATTTTTACTTAAATAGCCTTATTTTTTGAACCGTAATAGGGAGACTCTTGAATTGTTTACAGTAGATGTTGTACTTCGGACACTGTAACAATTACTAATTACTAAAGGGTGATCCATCAGTGACATGTTTTTCACGTATATTACCTTATTTTTTGAACCGCAATAGGTAGGCCTGATATTTTTTGTAGAAAGTGTATTACCATGGCCGTTATAACAACAATTCCTAAAATTTAAAGGGTGTTACAATAGCGATGCAATTTTCGCGAATATGACTTTGATTTTAAAAAGAAAAGGGTGCTCCATAAGACATGAAAAAATTAACAACTTGAGTTTTTAAAGGCGTACTAAACCCTACGTGTGTGAGACTAACTCGCACTTGACTGATTTATTTTAAATTTGGGGTTACTCCGTGCCTCTCTGATAATCAGAGAATGGGAGATTTACTTGGCCGAACCAAAAGTTCAAAAAGCCATCAAGAATTTAAAAAGTTTGCATTTATTTTTTAGTTATTTTATCACTTTAATCTTCAATTTAATTGTTAATTTTTTCAACTATGTACAGTATGCAAAATCCATATTTATACACCATCAGTTTTCGTAAAAACGACTACCATGTAATAAAATAAATAAGTAAAAAGGCGTTTTATTGCAAGAATTTAAACAGGTTTTATTTAAAAAAAGAACAAAAAAAAATTTAATTCAATATTTTGTCTAAATTACCTATTTATAAAAACAAAATTCATATTTGTACACATAAAAAATAACTGAAATAATTTTAAAACTAACTTTAATATTTACCCAGCCAGCCAAATATTCCGACATTGTCTGAATCAGACAATTCTGATAAATTTCTGACTTTATTTTCAGATATTTGGTACGGATTTCTATCAGACGTGTCTGGGAACTTTTATTTTCGACATGCCTGATAGCTATCTGATAGATTTCGTATAAATTTTATTTGTTATAAATATCGACATGTCTGATAGATATCTGAGTGATTTCGTACAGATATAAATTATTTAAGTTTTTGTTTATGTTTTTAATGTGTCTTTGTGCCTTTGGTTTATGGAGATGAAGAGCTGTAAAAATTTTGGGCATAATCGGGAAGGGGCAAGGGGTAGTTTACTTAACACCCCAAACATAAAATAATTAATTTTTCGATTTGAATATAGTTTGAATTTTTATTCTTTATATAATATATCCATAAAAATGTCTGTTTCCATTGGTTATGATAAATTTGAGTGTAGGCCACTCCAGTTTTATTTATTTTTAATTTTCTATTAAATTTTAGGTTATACACGATAACCAAAACAATTGCACATAATCAGCCCAATTCTGAATAGAAATTCCCTGGTAATTTTCTCCCTATTCCCTATTCTAAATAAAATCTCCCGGGGAAATTTTTCCCATATCCTTATAGACCGTTCAGGCTGCCACGAAATTAAGTCATTTCGTGATTTCGGCCGAAATCAACTTGAAATTACGTAATTTCGCATACATTTTACCATTGCCCAAATTAACTCATTATACTTAATTTCGTCGAAATTAACTTGAAATTACGATAGACAAAGCTGGTTTTGTAGAAAAAGCTACTTTTTTGCAACCATGACCAGATTTACAACCCTGAAAGTCCGTTTTGTTTGAAAAAAATTTAAAAGCCAAACGAAATAATGGAAATATATACATAATTCTACATTAATTTTGTTGTAGTGTTGTTTTTAATATTCATGTATATTTTAAATCAGTATGAAAGTGTTGTGCGAAAGCTTTTTGCAAAATAGTTAAATTATATAAATGTAACTGAACGTGATCAGCTGTTTGCGAAATTAACTCAAATGTCAAAAAGCCCAGTATGAACACTTTAGATTTCATTCGTAATTTCAATTCGAAATTACTTAATTTCGTGGCAGCCTGAATGGGCTATTATTCAAAATGAACTTCGAAAATATATGCAGCTACCTCGCATATCTACGGAACGTACCACTATCTAGAGCTGGCAAACTATCGATAGTATTGATAGTTTTGTTTTTATTGGACTTTCGATGGTTTTTTTTTTGATAGCGATAATATCGTTGAAAAAATAAATATAAATTGGCAATTAGATCCAAAAGGTGGCGGCGGCTTCTATTTTGCAATGATAAAAATGTTAATATGCTGCTGTTTTTAAACAAAAATTTTTATATTACTCAAGAATTATAAAAAATTACGATTATAAAATAATTCCTTGGGCAGCCTACATATCATACATGGAACTAATTAATTAGATTAAGTAATCAATTAATTAAATAAATAATTGACAATTTCATTAGCATTGAATAATAAATAATGCTAATAATTTTTTTTTTTCATTACCATGTTTTTATTAATGGTAATGGTTTTTAATAAAAAAGTTTAATTAATAATTATTTAAAAAAAATAAAATCATTGCCATTAATCAATGATTAAATTATAAAAAAGCATTATCATTATTGACCATATTTGCAATCAACCTTTTTGTAGTGTTTTTAAAGAAGTCCCACCTCCATTCTCTGCTCTCCTATTATCGGCATATTTTCATATAAAAACAAACAAAAATCAGAAGAAGAATAAAAAAACCCTTTTAAAATAAAATTTTTAACCCGTTGGAGATTTCATAGTACATATTTTCGAAACTAGAGTGAATGTAAAGTTATTAAAAGCAATAATAAATTTGTGTTTAATAAAAACAATGATTTTTTCATCAATTATAATTAGTAGTTATACAATTTCATTGCATTTCCATTACCAATAGTAAAAACAATTGTAATTAAAAATAAATCAGTAGCATTAAATGGTAGTTAAAATTTTTTTCATTGTAACTATTTGAAATAATGCCAATGAAAAAATCCCATGCACAACATATGTGATATACGAGTACAACTCTGAACTTTACTTAAGATCGTTTCATATATTAGTTTTCTTTTATTAAACTAATTCAAATAATTTCAAAACTTGATCAATTAAGTTGATGGAGTTAATAATACAGAATACTTTGTCATATAAAATATGGAACCTAACATTCCCAAAAAATTCGATACTATCGATAGTTTTCTATCAAACTACCGAAAATATCGAATGGCGAGACTATCGATAGTTTGCCAGCTCTACCACTATCCGCAACCTGTGACACGTCCAGTAGCATTCAGCTATGCTTCCAACATGCAGATAATAAATCGGGCACCACCATAGGTGGTAGGGTTCGAACTATTATCCGCAATCAGCGGAGGGTATAATACATGTTCAATATTTATTGCGTCAATTATTAAATTTTTTTGTGCTGTGTGAGACGAGTCGTTGATTAAAAAATTTTACAAAAAAACCCAAAACTAAAGTGAAAACTTTTTTGTTTTACTTTTTTATTTTTTTATATTTTATTTATCTTTTTTTTTACTTCTTGATAGTTTAATCCAATATCCATCCGTATGCCGGATATCATAATATTAGGCTATTCTGCAATATGGATAACGATCTATCAATATAGCATGTTAAACGTTCAATAAATATCGGGAAACTGGATCGCGTTCAGTGTATACTGTACGTGTAACTTATTTTCGATTTTTGATAAAATTTTAAGACAAGTCTTGATTTTTTTTTGTCGGATTTTTTGTTGATTGTTAGGTTTTCGGTGAATCTCTTTCTTGTGTAGTAATTTTAGACTTTTGTGGGCAGTCATGCTTGTTTACCGGCCTCTTATAAATCGTTTATAACCTAAAATTTTAAATCCAAAGTCGTTTCTTGGTGGAGCACCATTTAAAATGCAATTCATGTTAAGTAAAAAAAGCTGTATTTGCGAATTCTAGCTTCCTATACGAAGGTATAGGTCGGACTGCAGATCCTGGAGGAGGCGAAAAGCATCAGTCAAAAGTGTAATAACCTGGGAATATGCTTGCTTTTAAGCAACACAATAAAAATAGAGTGACTACAACATGGTTCTTAGTTCTAAGTCAGGCAGTCATAGACCATTTAACTTTTTCATAAGTGTTCATATTTAAACAAACAAAATAAGTGTGATATTGATGTGGAGTAGTTTCAGGTTATTCTATGTAATCTGGATTATAAGCATTTTAAGGTTTCCATTTCCAAGGTGTGCTAATGGTAATACTTTAATATTATCGCCCTTATGCCTGTCCGTCTGGCACTCGGCTGATTCTTTTTAACCGCTATAGATAAAGCCATGGTAATGTCCTCTACTACAGCAAAAAACAAAAAACAACATGTTTTATGTAGCCTTTAATATTAAGTAAAATTTCGTACGTTATCATATTGAAGTAAATGACATCTATAGACGTTCATTGCGTGTGGTTATACATATGTATATGGAAACATCGTCTGTAGCAGTCCTTCCTATATTAATACAGTAGTATAATTGTGGAACAAGATTAACGTGAGTACCTGCCTAGTTGGCCTAATCTCACGGCGGTCTTACCACCGAGTGAAACTTAGGCGTAGACTAGCGCCCCCATTGTGTAGTATTTTATATATGTATATTGCGATTGCCACCAATCGCAATTTGTGTGTGATACAGTCACAATGAGTAGCAATTTATATAATATGGCAAGCCTTATCCAAGGCAAGCCTAGATCCACATTATAACCTTTTGCTTAGGGGTTTGGAGACTATCCAAACTCCTTCTGTTGAGAATGCAACCGCACATTTTGATCAACAATGCATCCACCCTGCATACATCGATCTTAAACCACAGCCACCACGTGTACCCCCGAAGGGGACCTCACCAATAACCGGTCACAGAGACAGGGGAGTCTCTGTGGGGCCACCGATTCCCGTGGTACCAGTCGATTGGGCACTGGTCGGGCCTCGAAGAGAACCTGTGATTTAGGCTCTGGGAACCCTAGTGTCTGGTGCCCCTATTTTCCCCGAGTGAACCGCGTCAAAGCATTTGCCATTCCTGCAGTGACAATTGAAACCCCCGGGGGTACTAGTAGCACAGTAAACTCCCGATTATCCGCTGAATTAACTAGTACGGTTATTGCGGATAATCGAATTTCGCGGACAAATCGTAAAATTGCCGATAGCGGTTAAACAATGGCTGAAAGTACTAACAGACAGCACATAAGTGCTTTAAATCAGTTTATTGTAATTGCAAATCACGTGATTTCAAATTACGAACCGTTTTGAAATCACGTGTTTCATTTTACCCTTTTCTGTAAATTACACAATTTTTTATATTTTTATGTGATTTCAAAAATGTAAAACCACAAGCTAGCTGATTTTTATTGTTTTTTTAATTAAGTTTTACCTAATACTTAAAATAAGAGCAACATGAAGAGCCTAGGGTAACATTGTTGAGTCAGAGAATTTAAAATGAAAGTAGTGTAAGAAATGGGTGTTTTAAGGCGTTATTTATGGGGCAATTGCAATTTCTATCTTTGAAAAGGCTAGAAGTATTTTCTAAACACTTAATCTGCTTACAGTTAAAAAGGAGCGGAAAAAAATAAATGAACATTACTAAAATATAATATTGCTGCAAAAATTTACTACAAAAATAAAAAAGAAGAATTCAAACTATTTATTCAAACAAAAACCTCGCAAAAATAAGCAGGCGATTTGAAATCACAAACGCTTTCCTAACCGATTTAAAATCACTTGATTAAAAAATTTTTGTGTGTAGAACACCAGGGAGGCTACTGCGTATTTCGATACGAAAGAAATCTTTTTCGAAACACAATCTTAAAGTCATACAAAATCCAACGATTTCCTTTTCGAATCGAAATACGCAATAACCCCGCAGGACTGATACTGTAATGTATTGTATGTAATGTAATGTAATGCAATGTAATATAATGTAAGTTAAGTTGATTTGTCTTTTTTTGTGTAATTTTTTGTTTTAATACACAAAACGTTTCACTTTGACGCCGCGGATTAACCGTCCGCGGATAATCGACAGTTACTGTCCGATTTTAAAATAACCGTTAATGTGTGAAGGTTGATGCGGAACCTTTTTTTAATTAAGCTTTAAATAAGTGTGTTCAGTGCCGGATTAAACGAATCGGAGGCCCTAGGCCCTTGAGAGTATGGGGCCCCGTTTTTTCCAATAACTGTTGAATTAATCCTAAATTTTATCATTAATAAGCTTCAAACAACCTATTCGTGTCATTTCAAGGATCTAAACACACTTTCTACACTTTCGTTCGCTGAACTCGTTGATGATATCTTCAAAATCAATTTCACGAAGAACATCTGATTCAATCGACATCAAACTTAGCATGTCAAGTCGTTCTTGACCTATAGTACTTCTTTGCTCGTTTTTGATGCGTTTTAGCTTCGAAAAAGATCGCTCTGTTGAACAATTTGTAATCATGAGAGTTAAAAAAATGCGAAGAGCAATTTCGACATTTGGAAAAACAGCTGCAAGATTATCTTGAATCAAACTTTCGTAGAGTTCAGAGTGTGTGAATTTTGGCTTTGATGGAAATTTTGATTTCATAAAAGTTTGAAACTGCCTGAGTTCAAGGTAAAAATCTTCTAAATCGTCAAAGTAAAATTGAACCAAATTTGTAATCTTTTCACGGCGATCATTTTCTGCCAAATCAAAATCAGCCAAAAATAAAAATCTTTCTGAAACCTCTAAGTAAACTTTGCTTCGACGATTGATATCGATCTTGAGAGTATCGACAATTATAAGGAAACCGTTGACGCGAAAATCGTCTCGAGGATTTAATACAACTTCTGCAGCATCACCATCGTTGGGTTGTTTTTTTCTTCGTCGAACTCGCGGTACAATGTAATCTGTATCAGGCAAAATTAATCGAGCTTTGTTTTCAAATTCCTCAAATTTGTCCTTCATCTCATCTAACAAATTTTCTAGCGATGAGTACAATAACGCGCATGTAGCCAGAATAATTTCTTCTGACTGTAATGCTTTGCTTGTTGCCCGAAAGTTGTTCAAAATATCGCTCCATAAAACAAGCATGAAAATTCAAAGGTTTGAATTTTATTCGCAAGACATTCAGCTTCGTGTCTACAGTCTTTTTTTTGTGAAGAATCATCAGCAATTTCATTTAATGCTGCTACAATTTCGTTGAAAGAATTGACAATTGCCTGAGTGGCGTTCGCGTGAGCTTCCCAACGAGTTTTGGATAAAGATTTCAGTACCTTTTCGTTTTTGATATATTGATTCAGAACTTGCCACCGGTGTGTTGAGCTTGAAAAAAAAGTGTACAACGATTGTACGATGGAAAAAAAGTCAACCGCGAATAAGGAGCATTTAACGGCGGTTTGTCCAACTAAGTTAAGCGAATGCGCCGCGCAAGGTAAATAAATCGCGAATTCGTTCATATTTAACAAGATCGCTTGCATACCTGCGTAAATACCTGACATATTCGGGGCATTATCATAAGATTGGCCCCTGCAGTATTTGAAATCTAAACTGCAAACATCGCATAAAAATTGCAAAGCTTCATCAGCTATTTTTGTACCTTTATGACCGTCAAAGTTTAAAAAAGTTAAAAATCTTTCGACAGGTTTCCCATTCTTAGAAACGTATCGGACAACTATACTAAGTTGATCAACATGAGCGATATCTGGAGTTGAATCGACTGAAAGACTAAAGTAACGCGCGGCCAAAATCTCGTTTACAATATGAGATCTAACTTTTAAACTCATAATGTTGATCAACTCCTCGCAAATTGTTTTTGATAAATAAGAAGGATGCCCTTTTCCTCGGTCTGCAAAGTTTTCAATGTGATTTTTCAAAAAGGGGTCAAATTGCGCAACAAGTTCGAGTAAACCTATGTAAAATCCATTATCTGAAACGCCAAAATGCTCGTTTGATCCTCGAAAAAGTAATCCTCGTTCAGCCAAGGTTATGATGACTGGTATCAATCGTCTGAGTACTTCCTTCCAATATTTTTTTTTCTTTTTGGTAGTCAAGTTGAAGTTTGTCGGCAACATCTCCACAGTTCTGTCGCCTTTGAATGTAAGTCAAAATACATTCTCTGTGAAGAGATCCATTCTCGTTTTGATGTAATTGAAAAACATTTTTCCAATCATTAAATCCTTTGCCGGTAAGTTTGTTTTGTTTGTCTTGCTCTTGTCTCTGCATCGTAATACCTACGTGACTTCTCAAATGGTCCAGAGTGATTTTGGCACATGTTTGGACCATGATTGACCCAAAAATTTACGTCACCGGCAGTGAAATCACCCCGTTTGAAAAAATAAAACAAAATTAAATTGAAAGTAAAAATTTAAAAAAAATTTGAAAAAAAAATTATCTCAAGTTTTTTGGGGGCCCTTGCTCGAAGGGGGCCCAAGGCCATGGCCTAGTCTGGCCTATTGGATAATCCTAGTCTGAGTGTGTTTAAATAATTTTCAACTCTATAGGTACATTGAATTACTGCTTTGCATATGAGTATTATAATTTTTATGTATTGCTGGCTTTCGGCAGAGCGGAAGAATTTAATGACAAAATTTCTATCGTGATTGATCCAGTAACAGATTTATTTGTATTTTACGGTAGAAATCATTCACGATAGAAATTTTGCCAGTTTTTTCATGGAAATAAATGTTCGCGATAGAGGTGAATATCTGAGCGCACACAGATGTGATAAAAATTAACGTCAGTACCTGACTGTTAACCCTAACCTGACCAACTCCTGACCAGCATTGCACCATCTCCACAGTGCTGGTCGTAACCGCAGGCACCATATATACCCTGAAGGGACGATACAGATAACCGTTAGCTAGATGGGAGTCCAATTTCCGTGGCACCAGTCGTTTAAACACTGGTCGGGCCTCGAGACACCTTAAAACAGAGGTGTTCTTCCAGACTCTAGTTCCAAAAAACTCAGGAGTCTGGTGCCCAAATATACCCACATACATATACCCCAGAAGCCCTGCGTCAAAGCATTAGAAGCTCGGCAATGACAATTAGTATCCCTGGGGAACAGATAAAGAGTCCTCCGGGTAGGTTGACCGATTTTTTTAATTAGGGTAGAATTTATTGAAGAATCGAATAGAAATAAGAGGGAAAAATTACTAAATTTATTTGATGCATATCTGAAAGGGATATTGATATAAAAATTTTCTTTTACTGTTTCCCAGCGCAATATATTTTTGTAACTTGAATTTTTAATGATTTTTTAATAATAGTAATGCGGTAGTTTCACATAATATTACACTGTGTTCTATCTCTATCAAAATTAACAGTTTTCAATGCCGCTTTCAAATACAGTTTGAATCGTCAATAAAATTTGAAAAAGAAAAATATTGCTCGTAGCCTTTTGGTTTTTCTAACACTTTATATTTTACAAGTTAAAAAATTAATTTTATTTCCCGCTTAAGAATTTTTATTCGCAACAACAACCAAATTGATATATAATTTTATGACAATACTTTTCCTTAGGATCTATTAAAATACTAGGAAAGTGATCATGATTCAATGCGTCGGGGTATTTTTGAGGAGCCAAACAAAAAGCTCCATATTTAGCGTATACAGCTTTTTCTTTTCCGCTTATAGGTAACACTCCCGCTTCTTCAATGTCAGGCCAATCATTACAGGTATAAAAATGAACAGTAGGTTGATTACTTAAAATCTCTACCCATCTGCCCGAACAGGGATGTATGACTTTGGCAATAGACTTTACTTGGCCGTCGTAGCCATCAACACAATAATGGTTGTCAAAACCTTTGATGACATGACCAAAGAATTTGTTGAGACGTTTTCCCAAAATAACATATTTCCTTAAATCGAGAGCAGTAAATTTGACAGGCATAAAAGATCCATTAGGTAACTGTTCTTTGTCACAATCAATAACTTGTTTACTTTTTATTATTATGTTATGCAAGGAAAGCCCCTCCTTTCGGGCATTATGTCCAGCCAGATTAAAATATAAATACTGGGCAATATTAACTGGAGTTTTTTTCTTAGATTTAGCTTCAATACATATCTCCAATTTATTATTATTGTCCAAAGTAAAATATATTGTGGTTGTTAGCTGACCGGGATAACCTTCGAAACCATGAGGATTCACGTGCTGCATAATAATACCTGTAGGTTTTTCTTTTACTATATCCCATATCATACTATCGAAACCATTAACACCTCCATTTATATGATGTTTGTCTTTAAGATTTTTACTCAATTTAAATTCATCACTATCGATTTTAAGTTTTCCCTGTGCCACACGACTTGCAACTCTACCCACTATAGCTCCCATATGTAAGCGTTTATTGTTAATGTAGCCCTGAATATTATCAAAACCCAAACAGACGTCTTCTATTTTACCATATTTATCTGGGTATTTAATGCTTTGTATTGTAGCACCTCGTGTTAAGATTGTTACACTCATATTATTGTTATTGGTCATAACAACTTGATGCACATCTGATGATTTAGCTACCAGTGGATTTACAGCTTGCCCAACAACAGATATATCTATTTTTAACATTTTTATGACAAACTTAGAATTTTTGAGATAATTTATGTATTTCTAAATTTTTTTAATATTTTTTATTTTGATGTTTAAAAAACTTACACACAAAAAGTTTTGTTCGTAAAATAAACTTTTTTATATACTACATAATTATGTTTAATTTTTGTCTTTTTTTCTTGTTAGAGTAAAGTAGAGTTGGGGGCCTAATATTCTTTTAAATTTAAAATCTTATTTTTCTTTCTTCCGTTGGATTAAATTTTTAGAAATAAACATAATTTAGGAACACAATAACATAATAAATTGCTTTAAAATAATTAATAAATTAGAAATAAAATAAATAAAAAAAAAAATTTAATTTAATTGTCCATAATCATAACTACACACTAATGTCAGTTGTATTAAAAATCAACTCTAAAACTTTCAGATCCTTGCTTAGAATATTTATATAAGTATGTGTATATGTATGTGCTCTTCTAGTTGAACTCAACATAGTTGATAGAGCAAGTCCCATCCAAACATTCTAAGCTTTGTGTTTGGTAAAATTCTGCTGATAAAAAAAAAATAAAAATTATCAGCAAATCCCAACTTCCATTCATTTTACAAGGATACAATATAATGGTAAGCAAAAAAAAATTGTTTTTTGAGCACCTTTTATGTCATAGAAATAAAAGTAATAAAATTGCATTTACACTTGAGCGGAATCTAGTACTTACGAGATTTCGACCAAAATGTAGTTGTTTTTGCTAGATTTCCCATACAAATTAAAATCTATTTCGTCACTAGATTTTGACGAAATATACTCAAAATCTACTAGCACTTAGAGATGCAACTGTGGTTTTGTCTAAATCGTACTAAAAAATACAACTGTTTACAACGAAAAACATGACATTTTAATTAAAAACAATAAAAATAATTCGTCGTAAAGAAGCTCTGGGTTGGAGAACACGTGCGTGCGTCATTGTCATTATCGCTTAAAGTCAATCACGTCGCCCTTGTTGCTCGGCCTTCGAGTGGTTTGCGTCTTGTTCTCACACTGGCTGATTGGCGTCCTCGAATAGCTGTACTACGGTACTGTTATTGGTGGTTGTTTAATCAACCACGTGTAATCGTTTGGTTATCGTTTATAACCTATAAAGTTTAATTTCAATAAGTCGGACATTGGTGGAGCACCATTTTAAAAAACTTAACTGTTAACTGGAGGAGCACCATTAAACTCGATTTTTAACTGGAGGAGAACCAATAAACTCAAGATTTTCACTGGAAGAGCACCATTAAACTCTTATTAATTTTAAACTAGCTGAATTTGAAGTCTCACTTTCTATATGAAGGTATAGGTCGCTCTGCAGATTTTGGAGGAAGCTAAGGCGATCACACTCTGGCGCTTTGGTTTCGTACCTTTGCCATTTATCAATTTTTTGAGCAGAATCCAAAAAGAATAATAATAAAAATAATTTAAATTAAAACAATAAAAGAATAATTTAATTCATTAATTGAAAAGATAAGTTAAATTAAATAAAAAAAAATGAATTGCAATTTGAAAATAAGAGGTAAGTTAATGAAATATGTCGAATGAAATCTTGCTAGTGTCAGCGAAAAAAAAAAAAAAAAATTAAATTAAAAGTAAACGACCTAGATCAAGGTATATTTATTTTACTAGGTAGTGTCTTCCGCCCAGTGGATTTAGTAGTTCGACATGTCACAAGTTGCATGTGTTCAGAAATTTTATAGTGTAGAAGTGAGAAATCAATAAAACACATACACGCCTTCTCAATTTTCTTATATGTTTTTTGACATTTCGAACTACAAAGCAAAATGCCATGTTGTTCTTGTATTGTTGTATTTCTTGTAGGGATGCCACTACCTAGTAAAATAAATATACCTTGACCTAGATTTTGAAAAAGATTTTGAACGAAATGTAAATGCACTATAAAGGGAATTCAAATTTTGTTTGTACTCTAATTATTAGATACTTAACAAAAGAGTGTAACATTCAAAACTTAAAGCATCAATTTCTAAAAAAAACAACTCCAATATACTCAATTTTGCACCGTTGAAAAATCTCTCGGAATACGAATATTTTTAATACTTAGTCTAAAGCTCTTTATTTTGTAAGACATCGATTTGGCACACTTTTCAACGATTTCTGTACAATTTCTTTAGGAATATTCTTCCATTCATTTTGGATCCGCTGCCAAAGCTCGTCCAAATCGGTAGGGGCTGATACTGTCCAAACCGTCTCTTCACGATTGACCGAAAATTCTCAATCGGATTGAGTAGGGAGGGACTTTCTGCTGGCCACTGCATTAATTGAAAATTTTGCTCACCAAGCCATTCTTTCATGATTTTGGACGTATGTTTTAGATCACCATCCTGCTGAAAAATTACTTCTTCTGCTGTATAGGCGCTCTTATCTACAAAACCGGGAAGATAAGTTTGCAAAATCCTCAAATAGTCTTCTTTCTTCGTTATATTATCAATTTTTGCAGTGGTGCAAGGTCCCACCACGTAAAGCAACCCCATACCATGACGTTTCCTTCCTGAATTTTTTCACCAGGGCGGCGCCAGCAATATTGTTTAACGTCGGATTGGAAACGGTTGAATTTGGATTCGTCTGGCCAGATCACACGTTTCCAGTCATCCACTGTCCAAGTTTTGTGCTCTTTGCAAATTTTATCGTGGCTTTACATTTTTTTCCGACAATGCAGGTTTTTGTTTATTTGCCGCTGCAATATAACCAATTTCGCGAAGGGCTCTAAATGCCGTCTACCGACTAACGGGTTTTCCGATTGCTAACGAAGCATCTTTTGGTTTTAAAAACTTATCTCTTTTCATTTCTCTTACCAGACGTGCGTCCGCATTAAGACCAGTACGCAGCTCTCCTGAATTTCAGTAGAAGTATGTGTAAAAAAACATCCTCAAATTCAGGTTTGAAAA
The DNA here is from genome assembly GCA_949628195.1 of Phasia obesa. NCBI lineage: Eukaryota > Metazoa > Arthropoda > Insecta > Diptera > Tachinidae > Phasia > Phasia obesa. Next base: position 126,525,219 of record OX451217.1, read on the forward strand.
TTTTTAGGCAACTTTTCGTTTGGCAGTACGCAGCTAAAAAGAAAACTAAACGGAATTTTTTACTATTACAGGGATGTTCTAACAAAAACTGTAGACTTTTTTTCTTCAGCTGAAACAAAAATTAATGTTCAGGCAATTGTTTGGTAGCTGAATTTATGACATTTCATGTTTTTTATACATTTAAAATATTTTTTGTTCATTTCTGTACAATAAACAATAAAATTTAAAACAAGTAAAAGTGCTATATTCGGCCGTACCGAATCTTCTATACCCTTCACCACGGTGATTTTGTTTATACAGACATGTACAGCATTATCCATATTGTTGACTCTTTACTTAAATAAAGTCGTATAAGAAAAAATCATTATTCATGAGTTAAAGAAATAGAAGACAAATGAAAACAAATTCCGTTTGCTACAATTGTCGCCGTTTTGTCAGCTACTTAATGATATTGAAGCCGACGCTACATCGTAAACTCTGACATTGTTGTAGAAATACCTATTTTGCTTTTATAAAATTAAATAACTTTTTCAAAAACTTATAAATATTTCCTCCAAAACTTTTTGTTTGTATATGAATTTGTAATTTACAATTTTGTGACATTTTCTTTTGTTGAATAAAATAGAAATTAGCCTAAGTTGACGACAGCCACAACGGTGGTCGTGTAGCCATGTAGCTTTGCTGCTTCAAAATAATCGTTTACCTATAAACGTGTGTATTTTATTTTTGACAGTTTGTAGTTGGTATCCTGAGGATGTCTATGTGTTTAATGCACCTAGGTTTTAAAACAGAGATATCATCTATTTAAAAATCAAACGCATTTAAAAAAATCAAACACATCAAGGTATATTTATTTTACTAGGTAGTGGTGTCCCTACAACAAATACAACAATACAAATACAACATGTAATTTTGTTGTTGCTTTGTAGTTCGAAATGCCAAAAAACATATAAGAAAATTGAGAAGGCGTGTATGTGTTTTATTGCTTTCTCACTTCTACACTATAAAATTTCTGAACACATACAACTTTTGAAATGTCGAACTACTAAATCAGCTGGGCGTACGACACTACCTAGTAAAATAAATATACCTTGAAACACATTTAAAAATATATGTTACTCTATATACACATCCATACATATGTTTAATCTTTATATTAATTATATGTTATGTTACAGTCATGATTTTCATTTTCAAAGAAATATTGAAATTTTTATTTTAATTTTTCGAAAATTGTGTGTAAAAATTTTTTGTAAAAATAATTTGTTAAAAATTTTTTTTTAAATTTTTTGGAAATTTTTAAAAAAAATTTTTTTTCGAATATTTTTCTGTAAAATATCTTTTTGAAAATGTTTTGTAAATTTTTTTGTAAAAATTTTTTTTTGTAAATTTTTTTGTAAAATTTTTTTTTAAAAAATTTATTGAAGTTTTTTGTTAAATTTAGGACCTTTCTGCAATTTATATTGAGTTAGAATGTTCAGACTAAAGCAAAAAGAAATCCTTACAAAAAAAAATTCCTCATATTGACACATGGGGTCCTTTTAACTGCTCCTATTTATCAGTGGGTACCCTGTGGGTCCATTGGCTACCTCTATGTGTTTTGCTTTCTATTAAGGTCTCTAATACAAATCAAAGCAGAAAAACCCTACCAATCTAGAAACAAACAAAAACCGCCCCTCGCAGGGGGGTTATTGATCCCCCGAGATCTGTATGCACTCCTTACGATCTACCTGTCGCAGTCTAATATTTATTTGACAAAAAAGGCAAAACAGAATCATTAAAGCCGAAAAAAAATTAATAAAAAACCTGAAAAAAATATAGGTGGGCGTGGTTTTTGGCCCGCAGCCTCCAAAGGAATGATCCGATGTTGCTGAATTGCAATACCAACATTTTCGAAACTATGCCTGACAGATTGGTGTGCTTAAATCGTTTGTATCTCTTCTGGTGCCTTGGCAAATGGCATTACAACACTAATACGGACATCGCTTAATCAACTTCTCTATGTATAAGGATCCAGAATATATATACTTTATGGGGTCGGAATTCATATTGTAGAAATTACACACGGATTGACAAACATATATAAGTATGTATGATTTTTATTTCTACAAACGACCACATGATGAATTTTATTTTTGTAGAAATAAAGGCCAAAAAATCAAAACTGAAATTCCGTAGAGTTGCGTACTAAGCTTTAGTTAGAAGTTCTTAAGACCTCTAACTTGAGGCTTGGGAACAACGGAACGCCGTTTTTGTACTCTTATGACCACTGATTGATTCACTTTAAGTTCTTTTGCAATTTCCCGGTTAGAATAGCCTCTTTTAGTAATGGCTCGGATGTTTTTCTCGATGGATTTTGAAAGTTTCTTCATTTTTCTTCAAAAACTTGGCCAATGTTTTTACCACACGCGATTTAAATAATGTCGAGCTTATCTCTTCTTAAAAAAAACTAATAAAAAGCAAAAAGATTGAAAAATAACGGTACTTTTTCATTCCTTTTCTTCAAATTTTTCATAATGCAGAGGTGCAAAATTGACTACATAAGAGTTATTTTGGTTTTTTCGTTTTTTTTTTTTGTTACAGGAGTCGTAAAGTAGCTTTGGATTGATGGACACTTTCGCGCGTCAGGTCGACCTTGTTGCTCGGTCTTCAAGTGGTTTGCGTCTCCCTCTCGCACTGGCTGATTGGCTTCCACGGTTAGCTGTACCGTGGTACAGTTAATTGTTGCTTGCATTAATCAGCCACGTGTAATCGCTTGGGTTAACGTGTATAACCTAAATTGTTTGCATAAATTGAAAATGGACATCGAAATCAAGAAACCACATAAAAAATTAACAAATAAATTTCACATACATTTGACGAAAGGAAAGATTTACAACAAATAAATAAAAACTACATATGATTAGAACAATTCTACAACAGGAAAAACGAAACAAAATAAAAAATATAACACATTGTTTTCAACCTAACCGTCGTTTCTGAACATGACCAAAAGCTGCAAATAAGAACCTAGTGTTTAGGCAGCTTTTTACCATTTGGCACCAATATAAATCCAGAAGTAGAAGCATTTTGTTACAAATTTTATATAATTTTATTAAGTACTAGATAGTTAATAAACGACGATAACAATTTTTAGATATGCTTTAAAACTTTTATGAAACAAAAAGTGCTCAAAGTACACACATGTACTTATTTCTGCACCTCACTGTAAATTTAATTTAATAAAACTGATTATACATAAACAAAAAGAGAAAATTGTAAAACATAAAACAAAAATTGAAATTTCTAATTTTTCACCAAAATATTATAACGATAATTTAAATTTGAAATGAATTTGAGAAACTGCCTGGTTTTAAAATAGTTTTTAGTATTAAATGTTTTGCTGGGATACTTTTGACAAAAAGAAACAAAGCAGAGCCCAAGGCGAATTCAAACCAGGTGAGAGCAGTAGGACAACAACTACAACAAAACAACAACTTTGACATTAGATTAGCAGATATGAAACAATGTATTTTTTGACAAGACATTAGCAAAAAACCAGAGCAAAAAACAATCAGCTGGGCTATTGACTCCACCTGGTATGAATTCGCCTTGGCAGAGCCCTTACGCCCCTTTCACACTATAATACTGAGTATTAAGCGCTCTAACCGAGTCATCTCCAAATGAAATATACACTGTGCTTGACAAACATGCATTTAGACAAGCTTGATGGCGTGACGGCAAACACAAAATATCAAAAATTTTTGATTTCCATCCAGCGCGGCTGAGAAACACGAATTTTGGTCGTTTACACGAGCTTCTTGGCTTGCCATCTGTTGCAGAACACAACAATTAAATCGGTATTGCCAGATGTCCTATTTTAACTTAAAAAAATTATTATTGACTGTATTGAAATGAAAAAATTCTTTGAGCTGGCAATATTGCATCAACGACACTGAAGTAATTAATTTTTTTGCCTTTTGCACATTCGCTTAGTAATTACACTATAATAAACAGCATTTAGTGATATTAACAAATAAAAGTGCCAAACTTAAGCAAGAAAGTTTCAATTAACAACATCAATTTTATTTGTTTATCAAACAAATACGCCAAGACACAAATTTTTTGTTCGAAATAGTAAAAATAAAAAGCTTCAAAGTGTTGAACTTACCGCAACTGTATTTGCAGGCCAACTCAGGTTCTTCAAGAAGTCAAGCATCTTACAAAATGCCCGTAGGTTATGAACACGTAGCATAATTAATTTATAATTTATATAAAACTCTCTAAAAAGGTCAAGAATTAAGGGTATATTTGAATTAATTGAAATATTTTTGTTTTATTGAATTTAAGGTACATGAATTTAAAGTGGAAATGACTTGTTCTGGCTGCTCCGGAGCTGTAGAAAGAGTATTAGGCAAGCTTGGAGGTAAAAATATTTTACATATACTTAAAAAAGATAACACTACACTAGTGGTATAGACGTTACAATAGAAATACACTGGAATAGATATTTAATGCCCAGTGAATATTTTTTTCTAGCTTTAATAAAAGTTAAGTTTAAAAAAATGCATGAACGTTAAATAATTATCGATTTTTTTATTTTAGATAAAATAAACACTTCGTTACAAAATGTCGTAAAATATAAGAACGTAGGTACTTAAAACGTTAAATAGTTTTTTTTTTAAATACTAACGTTTTTTATGCATAAACTACCTATGATTTTTTTTGTGGGAACATTTGTTTTAAGTATTTCGAAATTTGTCGGAAGGTAAATTTTATTGCAGAAAAGTAACGACACATTTAAATTATTTAGGAAACAGAGCAAAATATAGAAAGTATTAGCAAGGTCACTGGCTTTAAAAGGCCTTTCTGGGGAGTGCAATTCCCCTGAAGACTTGGCATTATCTGCTTAACATAGCGCTGTTTTAAAACAACGACAAAATAAGAATTGGAAGCGGGATATTTTAAACACGGTTGGACAACAGATGCCGCTGTAAAATAATAAAATATGAATTATTGCTACATAGCCAATCAAATAAAATTTGTAATTCATTTGTATTTTTACTTTGTGGAATTTCATTGTTATTAAATTATTTTAAACAACTTTTACAAAGCTTTAAAATAATTAGAATTTTATACATATTTTTTTTTTTTTTTTTTACCACTCAGGCAGTTAATGCCTACATAAACTGTGGTACTTCCTTTGGAAAGGGATAGTAGTAGATAAGACAGATGGTTAGTGATAGTAAAGCTTCGATTCTGACAACACTATATTATAGAATTTAATCTAGGGATGGATACCTTTCTTTAAAGTAATTATGCACGAAGAATCTTAAAATTCGGTGTGGATTTACTTTCAAAGCAAATGCGAACAAAATATTGTCAGGACGCACATAAGGTGTGTATAATTTGACCATTGTCACCACCTGGTAAATGGATTCGCCTTGGTTTGAAGAAGGTTCTAATCGGAGCGAATCCATACCAGGTAATTGCAGACGAAAGAGCTCATCATGGCTTTTAAATTCAAACAAGCAAAGTAGGCGCAAATGCCCCTGAATTCGCCTCTCCAATAATCTAGTATTACTGCTTCTGATCAAGGCGAATACTAGCCGTTTTGCCGCCTTATGTTAAAAACTCGTGTTCGAATCACGGCAAATTAATACTAACTGATTGCACGGGCGAATTCATCCATTTGCGCTTCGGTTGTAAGTGTCAATATTTAAAAAACCTGATAATATTATGGAGTTGATATTTCAATTTCAAACATATGATGAACTTTTTCGCCACTGGAATCACCTCTTATGAATTCGCCTAGATTCGAATATGTATTTAAATTTAACTTTCAAGTAACAATCATTCATTTTTTTCAACGACAAAAAGTGTGTTACATACTAAGTCCAACAGCGTGAAATAAATTTAATTAAAGTCTGCAATAACTCGGATTGCCTTTCTATGAATATAAATATGAAGTACAAAAATTATCCGTTATGACTTGACATAAGTCTAGTTTTTGGTTGACTGGACGAACATTCCAATATGTGGGACACTATATTGGTAAAAGATTAATAGTATGGTCATATTCTTTATGGAATATGGACTTTGGAGGATCCATCAATGGAAATAAGATGGGATTCACAATTGACCAACAGAACTTACACATTTATTTAACTATGAGTGAAAAGAATGGAAAACTGTAGATAATAAAAATATTTCTTATGCAAACAAAGATAATTTTTCTAAAAAATTACTTTATTAGTACAAAGTATATTGACCTGTAATTTTGTTGCTATCTGAACGCAAACACTTAACGCATAATTATTTACTTTATCGTTTAAATATTTCTTTTGTAAAAAATTATTAACGTTATCTTTCGTTTTATGTTTCAATATAAGGATTAAAGTTATTCTAAATGTAAATATGTATTTCTTTTTTAGATAAAGTCGAAAAAGTAAGTATTGATTTAGATGAAAAAACAGTGCTGGTTACATCTAATCTATCGGGTGAGGAAATCTTAGAAGTTATCAAGAAAACCGGCAAACCTTCTCAATATGTGGGTATAAAAGAATGAAACGAGATGTTTTGCAAATTTCGCAAAATAGCTAAATTAAAATTAGAAGTTTAATTAACAATAGTTTTGTTCAACAAAATATGTAATTATATTTCTTAATTTTCCATATCTTTTGTGCAACAAATTTACTTTATTTTTTAATATACATACATATATTTTACAAAAAAGGTAAAAACCCTTACAAAAGATTTTTTATTTATTTTTACTTTAAAACCAGATTTCACAAAAGATAGTTTAGTATTTCTTGTTAAATAGTATTTCTTGTTAAATTTCGAAATGTTTTTGTTCAATTTTACAACTTATGCATAAAGAATAAGGTTTTATAAAATTTAGGTTTTAAAAATGATATTTGATATAACTTCAAAATAATGTTCGAAATTTCGAACATACTTCAAGTGGAAAGTTTTTTGTATTTTTGCATAAAAATATTTGCTTATATAATTTTAGTTAAAACAACTTATGTTTTACCTAAATCTAAAATTCAGATAAAATTTTCGTAAATACTCTGGACATAAAATATGACATGTAACACTTTTAATATTAGAATTAATTCAATATTTTGCAGAAAATTGTTAATGTTTTTAAATTTCACCTTCAAAATTGATATTTTAACAAAATTCAAAATGTAGTTCGAAACTTCGAAAATTCTACAGGAAGTAAAATTTTAATATTTTCATTAAACCATTAAATTATAAATACTTTGACTTAAAAGTATTTTTTTCGAATATGCAAAATTAATTCTAGAAATTCAAGACATGTGTTTAGTTCGGGATTTCAAACGTACTTTAAGTAGTGAAATTTTGTTGTATTTTTTCATAACACAATTTGAATAACGTACTTCGAATGTTCGAAACAAATTTGAAATTTTTTTAATTTTTTTGCAGAAAAAGATTGAAAATGCATTTAAATTTCTAAAATCTTTATATAAAAGGTTTTAACTAAATTAAAAATCAAGTTCAAAATTTAGAAAATACTTTTTTTGTTATCTTATAAAACGTTGTAAGTTAAAATATAAATAAGACTTTAAATATATCCGGTTTAAATATTCAAAATTCTAAAAATACTGCAAAAATAATATTTCTTTATTTAAAATTTTTTAAAGTAATTGATTTTTAAACATTTGGATTTAAAAATGAAGATTTTTCGAGCATTTGGAATATTTGATTCAGTTTAACATTTGAAAAAAAAATTTTTGAAATCAAATTCGAAATTGCGAACATACTTCACGAAGGGATATATATTTTTTTAATTTGGTGAAGCGATGTTCATTGATAAGTGAGGTTTCTTATCTATTTCGAAAATTCAAAATTAATATAATTTTCTTAGATAAAGAACAATATGCAATTTTAATCCTCTTAGTGTCAAAAATAATTTAGATTTCGAAATAAAAACGTGGATAAATTCTTCTAACAACCTGTTTACAATGGGCCAAACAAATCAAATGGCTAACGATAATAACTATAGACTCTTAATATGTCCATATTTTAACAAAAAATCGTTAATAATTGTTAGTTACTTTAAAATTGGATATATAAAATGTAATGTGGACATAAACACTGATATTGGTAATTTAATTAAAAATTACCAAATTAGTTTTGTTTATACATTTCGAAATTTATTTTTATTAAAAATAAATAAAATTTTTTTTTATCAATTTTATCATTTTCAATAAATATAGTTCTTCTTCTTTTGGCTCAAAATTTTATTAAAAAAAATGTTCTTCCCTTTTTAATAAAATGCAGTTTTTATTAATAATTTGTTTTTAAATTCTATTTTATTAATAAGCACTAGGTCTTTTTATAAAAATGTTATAATAATTTTTATTTTCTCAATATTTCGCTACACCATTGGGTAGCATCTTCAGGAAATAAAAAAATAATATTATTTTTTTAAAAAATTTAAATGATTGAATAAAATTCAAATGAATGAAAAAATTTGTCAATCAATTTAAAAAATTCTAACATTTCAAAAAAAAAAAAAAAAAAAAAAAATAATATTATTTTTATTTCCTGAAGATGCTACCCAATGGTGTAGCGAAATATTGAGAAAATAAAAATTATTATAACATTTTTATAAAAAGACCTAGTGCTTATTAATAAAATAGAATTCAAAAATATATAAAGGTCAAAAACTACAATAATTATTTAATTTGTTTTTAAAATATAATTTTGCATATTTTTTAATAAAATGTAATTTTTATTAAAAATATCTGATAATTAATTTTTAAAATATTATTTTGAATATTTATTATTACAAAAGGAAGAAAGCCTTTAATAGTTAGGACCTTGAGCCAAAAGAACATAAACTATATTTATTAAAAATAATAAAATTGATAAAAAAGCACATTGATAAATAAACACAGTTTTTGAGAAATTTTTCATAAAACAATATCAAAAATAGATTTTAAGAACGATACAAAAATTAATTTTGTAATTTTTATTTTGTTTTATGTGAAAGCATTTTTTTAGTTCTGCAATTCCTTTTTTTTTTGTTTATTTATATTGTATCAAGAAAAGACGTAAATGGTGCCAGTTGAAACCAGGCAGTAATTAAAAAAAATGAACAGTTACAAAAACGAATTTAAATAATTTAATTTAAAAATAAAAGGGAAACACTTAGTGTTAAAATAAATTAGCGGATTTTAACTAATTTTTGTAGCAAGCAGCAGTGTACACTAAAAATAATAGGGGTCAAGATTTTCAATTACATTTTTTGCTGCTTTAGATATTTTAAATCTTAAAAAATACATTTAATAATAAAAATAAAATAATTTATTTCGCTATTTATAACAATTAAATTTCTTTAAGTAGAGTTTATTAGCAAAAAAAATCTAATCATGCCAAAAATATAAAAAATTCTTTATATGGTTCTTTAAAATCAAAGAAAAATAACAAAAAATAAATTTAAAAAATTTATATTTATTCATGAACAATACTTGTTATTTAATAATTAAAAAAAAAAATTATAATACAATACAATACAATACGGATACAATTTACAAATTCTTTTGATCTTTTTAAAAGCTCCCAAAAGCAACAATTTTATTCAATTAATAAATATAAAAAAAAATAATAATTATTAAAAATATTATTATAATATACACATACAAATATAATATAAAACTTTTAAATGTTTCAATTTTTATTAATATTAAAATTAATTATTTACAAATTTCAAAAGCGTTTTATTTCGAATTTAAGTTTTGTTGTGTATTGAAAAATTGTTCCAACTTACTTAAACGTTCATTGATACTATAAATCATCATGATCATTTTCGCCATATCATTTTTAATCTCCTCTGTAGGTGAGTTACTTCTAGAGCTACTGGCATTTGTAATCTTGTGAATAAACAAATAAAATTTTTTAGTTTCTTAATTTAAAAAAAAAAAAATAATATTTTTATAACAACTCGTTAATTTGAAAAAACTTATTTTTGAATGTTACATATTAAGCGTTTTTTTATTAAGCGATTGTGTAAAAAGTAAGCACCTTTTCTTTTTGCAAAATTTGAACGTGTGGAAAGTGGTAATTTTAAGTTTTGTTTGTGAAGCCTTGTTGGAAATCAGTGTAATGGCTGTTTAGTCAACAGGAGAGGTCAAGTTAATTTATTGGATCGAAAACGTTTTGGTTTCAAAAAAACAATTTTTTGTAAGGAACCATTAACAAATTATGGGATAAAGTACTTTTTCCAATCGTAAAGTTGTTTAGGCCGCCCTTGTTTATAATCGTTTATAACATAAAATTATTAAATCAGAGATCTCTCAGTGGTGATTTAAAACTCGATTTGAATTAATAAAAATCTGAATTTGGAAATTCTGACTTCCTATACGAAGGTATAGTTCGGGCAGCAGATTCTGGAGAAGGCGAAAAACATCATTCAAGCAGTAAAATAATCACCCTTGGATGTCAGTCTCCCTTACGGTGATTCAATCAGAAGGATTATGAACTCTCTGAACAAGAATGGCAATTTTATCTCACTAGGTCACTACTCGTGGGTCGCTTTTTTTTCTCTCTTTTTTCCTGAGATCCCTGTTAAGTCAAGATACAGAAACGTTAAATTGGATGCAGTTGATATTAAAATTTTAAATGGACTTTTATGTGGCCACTGCTATAGTGGTGTCAATCTTCACATGATACGTAGGATACCATCAGATATGTGTGAAAAAAGGCATCTATATAATTAATAGGCAAACACGTTTTTTGTAATCCCGTTTACGTCCGTAATACTGCACCGATTTTGGAAAGACTTATATGGTTTTAAAGCTTTTTTTGCAGATGTACTTTAGGAGTAATACGTCTATAAAGTTCTTACTAACACCAATAAACAAATATGTATGTAAGTGTACATGTTGTTCTCTTAGCTGCAAGTGAAAACATAAGTAAATTTTAAGAGAAACAAGTGCGTTTTCGTGTTTAAGCATGGCCATACTTTTTCTTCCAAGTGTTTATATTATTTTATTTAGAAGGGGCAGCAAAGCGCACCAATGATATCTAGTATACATAAATCGGTTGGCGCATAAGTACCTTTATAATTTAAGTAGGTTTTAAATATTTTTAAAAATAAATCAAGAGAAATTTATTAGGTAGTCTCACTACTCAGGCACTTTTATTAGGTATCCACACTACGAAATGGAAATATTAAGGCGAACATTTTTTAATTTCTTAAATATTTTTTTTTTGACATTTAAACTTCCTTTTAAGAGAAAAATTTAACTGTCAAACTCCATATAGAAAAAAAAATAAAAATTTTTTACTTAATATTTCATCTCCGTAGTGAGGATAGCTGTTGAATGTGCTTTGGAATAAATTTTGAAAAACCTGGGAATTTATGACGGAAAAGACTCAGCACTGGACAAAGAACCAAGGTTGTTCAGTTTTATTCGATTTTTCAGACACAAAGATCATATTGAAAATTCTTTGATGTTTGAAATGCATCTAGTTCTCCAACAATTTACGGTTTGGTTCAACTTTTTCGGCAACAAGGTGCTATCTGTGCTAGCAAATATTGAGAAATACTCCGAAAATTCCACCAGCGACGTTCTCGCCAATGGTGATGCCAGGCGTTCCTTGGAAAGAGTTTTATATAAGTTACACCTTTTCCCATATAAGATTTAAATGGCTTGTTTACCAGTTAAAACTAAATTATACACAAATACGCAATCGGAATAGCCGCCGTTTTCAAGAATTGTGTTTGGTAAACAACTCATCGATGAGGCCTATTTTCACATCAATGGTCACGTGAATAAACAAAATTGCATTATATGGGGCACCTAAAATTCAATAATAATTTTCGTTGTTTCTGCATAAGCTAGTCCAGCCTAACTTCTTTAATGTAAATAAAACAAAAGTCTAATTACATTTTTCCCGACGTTTCGTCAATTTCTTGTTGACTTTATCAAGGGGAATTTACAGTAAAAACAATATTATTAATTACATTAAAACATAATCTAACATATTACATTTAACAAAAATTTCAAATTTAATTTAATGTTAAATGTTTTTTGTTAAATGTAATATGTTAGATTATGTTTTAATGTAATTAATAATATTGTTTTTACTGTAAATTCCCCTTGATAAAGTCAACAAGAAATTGACGAAACGTCGGGAAAAATGTAATTAGACTTTTGTTTTATTTACATTAAAGAAGTTAGGCTGGACTAGCTTATGCAGAAACAACGAAGATAATGAACACTAGCCAATAAACAAACAAGAAGGACAATAATAATTGGTTACCATCTAATGCACCCACTTAGATGCACAGCATGATACCATATTTTTCAAATACTACTAACACTGTTTTCATCAATAAGTCGTTTCCCAGAAAATGCAAAAACCCATCTGAAGAGGTAGAATAACAACCACCTGCATCTTTGCGACTTTATTTGTTAGACTAGATTGTTGTATGTAATAGCAATTATTAATAGCAATTTGTAATCAAAAAGAATTCAAGTAATAATTAATGCTTCTGAACCGTTTTGTGTTTATTTACCGATTCTTTTTAGATTTTTGCTACGAATCTAAATTAATTTAACTCTAAAAAGTAAAGAAATATAATTTAAATACTTTGTTTTAATAAATCCTCATAGTGAAAATACGTAGAATACAAAATATCAAAAATTCTCTCTACATTTTTATTTTCATATTAATTAAAAAGTTGCTTTATTGAAAGAATATAAAACGTTATTTGTAAGAGTTCATTCTTGTTAGTTTTTCAATCAAGAAATAAATATAAATAAAATTATTTATTTAAATATTAAGTTTCAAACGAAAAATAAATTAAAAGTACACCAATTAACAAAATTTAAGAAAAAAATTGATTTCCAATCTAATTAAAATGTCTATACAGACATGTATGTATGTATAGGTATTTATGAACTGTCAAAACGACAAGTCCTTTGATAAATAAGAAAAAAAGTTAAAATTAAAAATATTTCGAACCGCTCCTCTGTACATGTTGTTTGTCTGGTGAATTTGTATAATCGTCAAAAAAGGTACTTTTGTTTTTGTTGAAATTTAGCAAAGAAGAATTGCTACTTGTGCTCAAATTGTGTGCTGTGGATGTTGGAGATTTATTTGGTGTTGCATGAGGTGTTGTGGTTTTAATAAATTCACTTTCAAGCACCTGGAAATTATCATCACGATTGTTATAAGCTAACGATTGTCTAGGATCTATAAGAATAGATTGATCGCTAGCATTTGTTATGTTGCAGGACAAAGCTTGCGGCTTAATGCCACTCTCATTTAAAGTTTCACGCGCCACTTTAGCCTCGTACAGTGAAACATCATAAGTATGTAAATTAGATTTCCAAACGAAAAGCTATTGAAACAAATTTTTTAGAACAATTTTTAAGTTTATCTGTACAGCCAACCAAATCTTACCTGTCTGTCATCACCAGCCGAAGCAAATTGTGAACCATCATGATTAAAGGCCACCGCTGTAACTTTACCCGTATGACCTGTTAGTGTATAGATGGGTCTACCCTCTAGTAAATCTAAAATTTTCATGGTTTCATCATCACTTGCTGTTAGCAAAAAATTGCCATTTGGATGAAAAGCCAAGTCATTGACAACTCCATTATGCACTTGATATAGTTGAACCAATTCTTGAGCTACTAAATCAAAAACCTTAACACGATTACAAGTCAGGGCTACAGCCACTGCTGTACCATCTGGATGCCAGGCTACCTGTCGCCCCATACCCTTCTCTTCGGTAAAACAGCGTATACATTCACCCGAATTAACATCATAAATTCGTAATGATTTATCATCGCCACACGATGCTATCATTTGGCCATTTGGACTAAATTTAGCAGCCTTCACCCAATTGGTGTGACAGGCAAATGAGGTAAGGAATTTCTTTTGAGCCACTCGCCACAACTTTAAAGATTTATCGTCTGATGCTGTTACTAGCATTGTTCCTGATGGATCGAAATCCAAAGATCTCACTGGTTTGCCATGAGCTAAAAATTCTCCAGATACTCCTTTTAGTTTGGGCTCCCATATCTTAACTGTTTTATCTTTCGAACAAGAAGCCACCAATTTAGATTTAGGTGACCAGCTGACACCATACACACTATCGTTGTGGCCCGAAAAACGTATACATCTAGCCGCTTGATTCAAATCCCACAAAATGACCGAAGCATCTATGAATTAAGATTTAAACCATGATAACTATTTATGCATTATTATTCTCAAACTAACCTAAGGAGCTTGTGGCTATTTTATTGCCCTCGGGATTAAAGCACACCTGCGTAATTCCTTGACTATGGCCCGTAAAATGTCTTACTAGACCGGGATCAGCAAATTTTTCGTTATTTATCATCTTCTATATGGAAATTTTCCAACAAAGTATAGAAATCATAGACAATTTATTATTATTTTGTGATAGAAATGTATCAAATAAATTTCTAAATTTTGCGCTTTGTCAATTTGTTTTTGACAGTCGGATAAAAAATATTCCGTTTATTTTAAATAAAATGGCGGCAGAGGGCGCTTTTAAAAACAGAGATGCCAGATGTAAGTCATAAGGGCTTAAATGAGAGTGACATATTGAAAAGTCTTATAATAATAGTTTAAAAACTAAATTTTCCACAATTTGATTATACTTCGCTTATATTGTTCGAAAAATTCTTACTTGTTGTGCTTCAAATTTTATAGAGTAATAAATAAAAATTGCTTGATTTTTCTAGGTGGCATCGTTTTTAAAATCATCTGTAATTTACAGCGAATTGCTATCCCTTGTTTTGACATTTAATAAGTCGTTTACAGCGAATTGATTTCTCGTACAAAATCACTGCAAAGATTTGCTTTTGCATTCAACTTTCAATAAATTATTTTATTAAAATAATTAAGGATTGGCGTAAGTTTTCAAGGTAAAATGGCTGCGCTTATATTAATGAGGAATGTGCAAATAGCAAGTGAGTAAATTCCATAGCAGTGACTAACAAAATCCTTAAGAAAAATTGAAAACAAAAACTTATGTAATGTGTTTGAGGCTTAAGGAAATTTTTTAGTTGCAACATAATTAAAGGAATTCTTGCATTTATTTTAGAGCAACAGACCAATGGTGCATTGGGTGTGTTGTGTTTGCGTGCAGCAAATTACTCCTCGGACAGTCCACGTCCCTTGAAGACCACCAACCTGAGTGCTATGAAACGCGGTACCGGTGGCCGCAGCAGCTTCAATGGTATTGTTGCTACCGTTTTTGGTTGCACTGGCTTCGTAGGTCGTTACGTTTGCAATAAGTTGGGTAAATGTGGAAGTCAAATGATAATGCCCTATCGTGGCGAAGATTCCGATGCTATTCGTTTGAAAGTGTGTGGTGATTTAGGTCAAGTTTTATTCCAATTTTATCATTTGTGTGATGAGGAAGCTATTCGCAAGGCTGTCAAGTATTCCAATGTTGTTATAAATTTGGTGGGGCGTGAATTTGAAACAAAGAATTTCTCTTTCAATGATGTTCATGTCGACGGTGCTCGTCGTATTGCACGGTAAGAAAAGATGTGCTAAAAACAATTTTGTAATAATTTTTTCGCATACTTTCAGCATCTGTCGCGAAGCTGGTGTTGAACGTTTAATTCACGTTTCCGCCTTGAATGCTGATCCTAATCCAAAAAGTCATATTATCGATGGTGGCAGCAATTTCTTGCGCAGTAAATACTGGGGTGAAAAGGCTGTACGCGAAGAGTTCCCTCAAGCCACAATTATACGTCCATCGGACATTTATGGTTCTGAAGATCGTTTCTTGCGTTACTATGCTCACATTTGGCGTCGCCAACTCCGTTCAGTGCCTTTGTGGCGTAAAGGTGAATGTACAGTCAAACAACCTGTTTTCGTTTCCGACGTAGCACAAGGTATTATTAATTGTGCCAGAGATCCTGATACCGCTGGCAAAGTTTATCAAGCTGTAGGGTAAGTTTTTTCAATCCATCATAAAACAGAGAATTTTCTTTTAATGTTCTAAACTTTTAGTCCTAAACGTTACCAACTGAGTGAATTGGTAGATTGGTTCCATCGTGTTATGCGTAAAGATGAAAAATGGTGGGGCTATAGACGTTACGATATGCGTTTTGATCCCACTTTTATTTTGAAAACAAAAATTACCGAAATGATCTGCCCTGGCCAGCCTATAGGTGGTTTACACTTGGAACGTTTAGAATTAGAGTGTGTTACCGATAAGGTGCTCAACAATATACCCACATTGGAAGATCTGGGTGTGCAATTGACCCCAATGGAAAATCAAGTACCATGGGAATTGCGTCCTTATCGTGCCGCTTTGTACTATGATGCCGATTTGAATGAATTCGAACAACCATCACCACCAAAAACTCTAGCTGCACGTGATGAACAACGTTTGTTCGCATAAGATAATCGTCAACACCACCATTACTCAGGATCTACTGCCAATGGCCAAAAAATAGAAAAAAGCTCTGCACACCACTATAATATGAAAAATCCAACAGTACGTTGGTGGTGGCCGGTTCTGCTTATTAAAGAAAAACGTTTACGATTAAGAGAACTTTTATTTGTAGTTTTGGTGGTGCGTTCGTTGTGGTATGGTGTGTTTAGCGAAGAATATATTAATGACATTGAAAATTTCATAAACAATACTGAAGATGGCTATTCTGTTAAAAATCCCAAAAGATAATTTAATGCAAGTAGAGAGGAAATGTAATGTTCGTCTTAATCTTAATAAAAATAAAATGAGTGTAACACTCAATACTTTAGTAAAAAAATTTATTTATTTATTTAAATATTTGTATGATTTGATTTACATACATATATGTGTTAACCAAATTCAAACCTTAAAGGCCGATTTCCAGTTCGAAAAATTTTAAATAAACTAATTTTAATCCAGAATTTTATTAAAAAGCTATTGTTTTTATTTAATATTTCTTTAAAATTTTAAACATTGAAGGCATCTTTTATGAATTGTTTATTGATTTACGCCCGTTATTATAACTTTCCAATAGCTAAAGTTAGGGTTTTATCGGAGCTATAAGTAATTTCTCGTTATTATTAGTAAGCTAAAAATAACCTTTAACTATCACGTACTTTAAAGGAAAGTTATAGTACTGAGACTTAACCTCCTTATTATAACGAAAAACTACTTATCTCCTAACTTTAGCTATTGGCAAGATTTTTTGTTAATAAAACAAAATTAAATTTTAATATTTTTGGTTATTTTGAGAGATTTAGATTTTTAAATTTTTAGTACTTTTCATTTCTGTGGAAAATTATAGTTTTTTTTTGTAAATTTCCAGTATTTATAATTTTCGATATTTTTGAATAAACATTCGACATGTAGCGAATAGTTATTTATATCAAATTTAAAACGTTTCCTTTCGAATGAAATTACGATACTTGTCATTCAATATCGAGTGCCATGATACGAAAATGAAAAATTACGAGAAATACTTTTTTTACATTTTTAATACTTTTTATTTATTTATTTTTTAAATATATTTTTGTCCAAATTCTGGATTATTGTTGGAATATTCTTATGCATTTGAAATCAAAATGTTATGAGATTGGTTCAAAAATGATTCTCAAAATAAATCGAAATTCATCACACCATTTCAAATGGATCGTTTTTCATCACGTAACTTATAATTTTATAGGAATTTTCTGATTATTTTTTTTTTTTGGAAATTTTCGATTTTGTAAAAAAATAATTTATTAATTGTTTTTTTTTTTTTGGGAATTCGTGATTTATTGAAAAGTATTTTTTTGGATTTGTCCAAGGTGCAGGTGGCCCAAAAAAGACAAGACTCAAGGATTAAAAATAACTGTATTTTTTTTTGTTTTTCTTTTTTATTAATTTTTTTTTATGTTTTTAAATATTTAATTCATGGAAATTTTTTACATCTAAGTGTGAAATATAACATCTCTCAAATGGTGTCCATTTTCTTGCAAAAAAAATTGGCTCTTTTAACCGCATTTTCCATTACTGCCCGTAGAGTTTCTGTTCCTTATTTCTGCTTGAATGTTCTGCTTAAGCTTTTGAATTGTTTGGGGTTTATTGATATACACAACTCCTTTCAAATAGCCCCACAAAAAAAAAATCTGGAGCAGTCAAATCTGCTCTGTTGTCACTGGGTGCTGTTCGGACATTAAAATGACGACGATTGACCTTCCAGAAGAATAAAAAAATTCAATGATTTTGAGACGTTTCTGCACATCATATGTAGCCATGATTTATCTCCAAAAACCAGTAAATAAACTGCAAAAGACAAAAAAAAATTATTAAACACAAAAAAGATATAACTATTTTTAATCCTTCAGTCTTTTTTGGGCCACCCTGTATATTTATCTTACTAGATAAGGTCGTCCGCCCCGCTGATTTAGTAGTTCGACATGTCAAAAGTTATGAGTATGTGTTCAGAAATTTTATGGTGTAGAAGTGAGAAAGCAATAAAACACTTACACGCTTTCTCAATTTTCTTCTATGTATTTTGACATTTCGAACTACAAAGCAACAACAAAATGCCGTGTTGTTCTTGTATTGTTGCATTTGTTGTAGAGACGCCACTACCTAGGAAGATAAATCTACTTTGGATTTGTCGATTGAAATCACGTATTTTTGTGGTGAGTTTTAAATATTTTTGGTGGGATTTATCTTATTTGTGATTTTCGATTTTTGGGTTTCTTTTGTAAATTTCGGTTTTATGATATAATTTCGATTTTGTAGTGAAACGTTAATTTTTTAGTAAAATACTCTTCTTCATCTACAAATTTGCTAAGGCACCAGAAGAGACAGAGAAATTTTTTTAAATGTTTGCTTTTTTGTTGTTATGGGGACCAATAGATCGAATACAGATCTCGGGTGTCAATAACCAACCCCCTTGGAGAGGTGATTTTGTGTTTGTTTTTAGGTTTATAGGGTTTTTCTGCTTCGATTTGTGTTAAATGTCTTTATAGAAAACAATAAACATGGAATTGGTCACTGGGAACCAGGAGCGGTTAATGGACTCCTTGCGGGTTGAGGCAATATGGGACAAAATTATTTTTCAAACTTTTTTTCCTTTAGTCTCACCATTCTAGGCAATGTGGATTGCGCAACAATATTACGGAGCCCAGGTGGAGGGCAATGCGCCTATCACCGTAGTGAAGCGTATATAAAACACAGCACTGCTAAATATAGCACTTTTACTTGTTTTTAATAAAGTTCAAAATCCAATTATCTATACTTACATATAATAAAATAGTAACTCATTTACTGTCTGTCTTTCTTTTTTGTATTCGCATCACGTAAAAACTACTGGATGGATTTTAACAAAATTTTGTCAGGAGGTACCTTAGTATCCTGGTTTTTTCCGCAAAAATATCTTATTTCCAAGAGAAAATGAAGAAAAAGCAGTGAAAGTACGCCGATTTTGTTTACCAATTTAAAGGTACGGCATATTTTATTTTTGAAAGTAGTATATTTTAAGCAATGTTTCGCAACAGATGGCGCAGTTTTGAAATAATGAGTAATTCATTTCCTGTCTGTCTTTTACAGAGCTTTACAATAATTTTTAGAATTTAATATAAATTTTATCCAGGGATGGATACCTATATATAAAGAAAATACGAAAGTGTCTTAAAATTTGGTGTGTATTACTTTCAAAGCTAGGTTAGGTTAGGTTAAGCAGGCAGCTTATAGAGGAGGAGAAAAGAGAAGTGGAATAAAAATAGCTCACTTGGGTCCATTATGTTGGTCCCTTTGTGATACCTGTAGATAAGAGAAGGGATAGACCAAAAAAGATAGAGAACAAAGATCATTATAGACTGAGGAAGAAGTTTAGAGACAGAAGTGGGTAGAAGGTCATAGACGGGGAAGTTGTTAGCTGTGAAGGCTCTATTGTACGTGACATGCATTGATGAGCAACTATGTCACTTCAGTTGGATGAGGGTTAGAAAACCAACCACAGTTCCTTAAAAAGGAGTTAATCCTGATTGGTTCCAGAGATGAAACACAAGAAAGGCTTTCAAGACATCGTCGTCCCAAGTGTTTTAGGCGACAGTGTTCTAATGCAGGGCAATGACAGAGAAGATGTTCAACCGTTTCCTCCTCTTCTTCATCCTGACAACTTCTGCAGAAGTCATTATAAGGGATACCCATCCTGCTTGCATGGGTTCCAAATAAGCAATGACCAGTGACTATTGCTATTAAGTCGCGTATCTGCATTTTTTGCAGCCGAAATATCGAGACCGTTTTCTTTTGGTCCAGCGAGGGCCAGATTGTCCTTGCAATCGAGCAAGTTGACTCATTGGACCGTCTAGTCTGAGCTATATCGTGAAGGGCAAAGTAAGTGCGGTGCAAACAGCCCGAGAGGGGAATGCCACAATAGATGTCTATGGCATCATCGTGCAATAGTGTTCCCTTCTTGGCTAGTTCATCGGCAGCGCAGTTGCCTTGATTAGTCCTATGTCCCCTCACCCATTTAAGGGTGATTGTCGAATTATCCGTCATCAGATTTAAGGATGTCCGGCATTCAAGGACAAGATTTGATGTGCTATACACATCTATAAGGGACATGATAGTGGCTTTACTATCAGTACAAATCCAGATATCTTTGTCTAATATCCTGTGGTACTTTAGCCAGTTAGCCGCCTTTTTAATAGCAGATATTTCTGCTTGTATGACATTGCAGTCATTCGGAAGCCTGAAACATATTCTGATTCCAAACTCCTCTATATAGACTCCACCTCCCACTCTCGTTCCCCTTTTGGAACCAAAGCAAAATCAAACAAAATATTGTCAGGACGCACACAACGTGTATGGGCACAGCTAGTGTATGTATAAAACACTTTTATATTTTAAACATTGATAGTTTGATTGGTTTTTATTTTCAAATTCATAAAGTAACATTAATTGAATAATTTATTCAGTGCATAAAAATTTCAAATATGTTTAAATATACGTAAATATATTACTTAATTAATGTAATACATTTTAAAAATTAATATGCATAAATACTTTTTTCTTTTGTTTATAATACTAGTGACTAAATTATTTTAAAAATAAAGTATAAATTTAAATTAAGTACAATCCAATAAACTTATTTAAGTTAAAAAGAATAAAATTTAAAAAGTAATATTAAAAAATATATTTCTTTTTTAAGTGCAATATAACATTATAACTGAGAGATTTGTAAGAAAGAAAAAAATCTTAAACATTTTTATAACAATAAATCACTTTTCGAATTAAATTCATTTCATATCAGTTGACTATAAAACTTGTATCCATCATACTTCTTAAGCACTAAAAACATTTTTAAAACTGAAATTAAAAGGAAGATTTATGGTCTTTAGATTTGATCACTATAGTAATAGGAAATCATAATAATACGAGCTTTTCTTATCATAATAGAAATAACTCGTTACCAGGACTAATATAAAGATGCTATGAATATGGTTTTATGCTTAAATATTGATAATGAGAGAAGGAAGAGTTGATGCAGATGTTTACGATGTAGAGTAAAACAAATAAAACAAATAATGTGCAGAGATGACAAACAACAAAGGCATGTCGTAACCACAAACACTATTCACTACTCTCGACATTATTAGTTTCAGATTTCCCTTGACACTTGTGTTTGTTGGTGTTCCTACCTTCAGCCTCTTCTTCATTTATGGGTGGTGTATTGATTTCTCTTTCAAATTCATCCAACTCATTGTCATCATCGTTAGCCTCATGTTCCATGGGTTGCCAAGCATTTAAGGCCTGTAAATCGAAATCTTTAGGTAGCTCACCTCCCGTAACATCTCCAAGACGACTCCTTAATCGCTGTGATATACCCTCAAGTTCGGTAAATTTACGTTTAATAGCTAAACCTAGATTCAAATGTGTTAAATCTAAAGTTTGCTCAAATTGATCAATTACAGAATCAACTGAAGATTCAGCAGAACAGGGCGTTGCTACAGCGGCCGCTGCTGTTGGGTCAGCACAAATTGTTGCCGGTATTTCTTCCAAGGGTTGACAACGCAACATTAGTTGGCCATTAATGCGTCCATTAAAATCGACTATATTAAATGTGCCAGCAATGTGCAGGCCTCTCACAAATGCACTTAGATCAAGAGCTGTTAAGCCGATGATGGCATCTTCCATGGGTGTAGGTTGGGTACGTCCTTGAGCCATGTCGAGCGATGATTTTTTTAGCACTTTTAAAACAAACAGTTTTTGGGGCTAAAAAGAGATGAATACAAAAAGGAAAAAACAATATCTTTTTTATTCAAAAAAGTAAGGTTAGGAAGGGTGGCGCTAGTTAGTACTCGTCACCTCCACTTCGCTGAAAATGTATGCACTTACAACTTTCAAATAATCTGTGGAAGCAGCCAAACGAAAACGTTGCTGCCACTGTGGATGTGTAGATTTCTCTACTATATTTGTGGCAAATACCATGCCTTCATGCGACTTGTACGTTGGATATTGACCCTCCTCGGCTTGGAATGTAACATAACAACTGGGCGCCTCATTGGGTGGAAAGCGCTTAGAGGCATTGCGTTTGGAATAGCCTTTTTTAGCTTTCGAAGCTGGATTCAATGGTAGACCAATGGCATTTTGTATTTCTAAAGAGAATTTGAAAAGTTTAACATTGGAAGGTTTTAAGGGTAGTGAAACAGCTGCACTGGAGTATTTTGCTTCAACTGGGGATGCCAAGGTTGGAGGTGCTGTTGCTCTGCTGCTAGCTGCTTGATAATCGTTAGATGGTGTTGAAGTTGAAGAAGTCATAAGAACCTTCTGCAACATATCCAATAGTTCTGAAGTTTTTTTAATTTTTGCTGGCGATAAAGCGGCATCAACAGACGACTCTGCAGACTGTTTACCACAAATATGAGCATTTGATGTTGTTGGTATTTGTAGGGGTTGTAATTTGTTAATAAAATTCTTATCTTCTTCTAATAGATTTGAAGCAATAGTTGTTGCGACGGTTAAGCCTCTTGTGTCTTTAAGATTTTTAATTTGTTCATCACTACCCACAGCAAGTAAGCACTTTATTTCACCCACATTTAAACCGTTTTGGCAATTAATAATCGGCGCCCAAGCATCTATAGATATAACAGGCATCTAAGAGTAGCAAATTTAAATAAACTAAGTCATTTTATTTATATTAAAATATCTAACCAACCTTTCCTTTACACAAATGATTTGTTATGGCTGCATCTCTGTAGGCTATAAAAAATTGATGCAAAGGCATGCGTACCATACCTACAGGTTGGGCATTTTCCACCAGATTACCGTTACCATCATCACTGCTCATACGTTGCCACAGCTCCAAATGCAAATATTGTTTGTCTACACGTTGTAAAAACTTCTCGTCGTTGATAACAGAAAATTGCTAAAGAAAAACATCAATTTAGTTGAATTATAAATTTGAAATTTGTTTTTGTTTTAATTTGAAATTAGCTCCAACCTCTTGATAATTAAATTTGCAAGTTCCATCGCCTCTAGCAGTAGCCGGCTCATCTAACCAAAAACGTCGACATACTAAAAATGCTTGCGAGTGTAAGGAGATTTCTAAATTTCTGGTTTCATTAGCACTTATAAAGCCTTTAAGTAGGCGTATCTTAGAGGTTTCATCATCAAAATTTGTGGTCTTGAATTTAACATTGTTATTTTGTGCAGGGACTGGAAGGAACACAATTATTTAAAATCATTTTAATAAAATAAAACGGCTTCAAATGTAAGTTTGTAAGCGAATAATGTATTTTTCATTTTAAACATAAAAATTTTCAAAGCATACTTTCAGGAGGAATGAATAAAATTTTAATTAAATCAGGCATGGAAAATTCAAAACTTGAAATGGTGCATTTTGTTAGTAAAGTAGATTTTTTATTTAACTGACTACAATTATTTATGAATTAAATCAGGATACTGTCGCAAAGCATCTCCGGTTTAGTAAACAACTCTCGCGTCATCGTCATTAATTGTTAAGAGCGATCAGGCCTGATTTTGTTTAATTCACCTCGAGAGTTTTGCGTCTCACTCTCGCATTGGCTAATGGTTAGCCTCTGATAACTATATCGAACTAGGGTTTTTAGTGGTTTTTTTCCATTAACCACATGCATTCGTCGATAATTGTCAACTGTACATTTATGTAATTGTACTTTTTGTTTTAAAATGTGAAACTGTTAAAATAACAGTATGTATGTATAAATTTCAACAATTGGAAGAAAAAGACTTAACAATAAAAAAAGAAAAATACACAATGATATGTAATATTTTAAGAGGAAAAACGTTTAAAAAAAAAAGTGGATAAAAGAACCTGGTGGAGACCAAAAATAAAATACAAAATTACTTAATATAAAGTAGTAAATACACAATTGGATGATGGAACCTGGCGGACGACCAATTAAAACTCACAAGTGAGGATTGTAACCTCACTTTTTTGACGAGGTGCAGTACCAATAAAAATTACTAAGGTTGATACTGGTGGAGACCAATAATACTCTAATAGTGGACACTGACGATCCTACTTCCTGTGCAAAGGTACAGGTCGGCTGGATTTTCCGGAAAAAACTCCTACTTGTTGATAGACCCTGGCAATATAACACACAAGTGTTGGCCATTTTAAACCAAAACCAAAAAAAAAAAGAAATAACTGACTACAAGAAATAGAGGAGTGTTAGCAATTTATGTTGGTGCCATCAAAGGCTTCGTCATTTCCCAATCGATTTTTATTTTTTACTTTACCATAAATTCGTAGTATAAGTAGAGTATAGTAATCATGAAAAAAATCGAGGTCGAGATTTCGACAGATTTATACGTTTTGAATCCATTTTGGCTATTTTCGCCATGATGTCTGTGAGTGGGTGTGTGAGTTTGTAAAGGTCATACCGTATAATATATCAAAATGAAATTTAGTATCTGCCTTTGGTATATGGAGATGAAGAGTTGTGTAAATTTTGGGCATAATCGGGAAGGGGCAAGTGGTAGTTTACTTACTCCCAAGATTTGTAAACGCTCTACGGGAGGGAGCTAGGGGTAGTTTTCTTAACACCCCAAATCGAAAATAATTAATTTTTCGAATCGAATATACTTTGAACTTATATTCTTTATGTAATATATCAATAAAAATATCTGTTTACATTGGGTATGGTAAAGTTGAGTGTAGGCCACTCCAGATTTTTTATTTAAAAGGTTAGTATGTTTACAGATTGTCCGCATTTCAAAATTAAAAAGTTCCCATACAACAAACGTGATTTTATCGCGTCTTTTGAACCGTAAAGGGCAGGCGTTTTAAATTTGCACCAAACGTTTATCACTATAACACGCAATAATAAAATCTAAAAACTAAATAGTATCCCTATAGGTGACGAATATTTTTTAGCCGTTACAGACATATAGTATAGTAAGTTTTAATTATTTTGTACCATTTTTCAGGAAGTTATAGCGAAATGCCTTTCTGTTTAACTTTTTTCAATGTCTAATCGCATTTAAAAAAAAAGGCTTAAGAAACAACAAGCTATTTTTTCAAATCATAAAAACTTATTTCGCAACTTATTAATTGCAACGCCTGCGTACTTTTGGTAGATATAGATGTTTTCCAAAACATACGCTTGACTCCCATATCGTCGCGTTTCTTCTTAAACTACGTAAGCGACATTTTTTCAAAATTGACTTTTTTGGTTTTTTGGTAGTAAATAACATTTGCCACCAGACTACATTATCATCTTAAGAAGTTTGTATGAAAAATAAATAAATCCATTTTCAAAACCTCGTAAGCGCCATACAAATGACATTTGCTTGCAAAATATAATGGTTTTTATATTTCAAGTTGGAAATGTTAAAGTCTCAACCACTAAGTTTTTTGTATTTAAGATTAAAAAAATCATGAAAGTTGCAGGCCAATTGGAGCATTTTTAGTAAAGTTAAAACTTTTTTTTGATAAATACAAAAATAAATGTTTATTTACACACAGAAATTTGCAATTTGCTGTTTGCGCCAAAACCACGTAAGCGACAGATTTGGCTACAATTAATTGTAAGTAACAAATTTAAAAAAAAGTTTGTATACCCTTCAGAGTAGCACAGCCATGTTTTGCAAACTTTTTCTAAATTAATTTGAAACCCATATTAAAGAAGTTATTAAGTTTTTTTCGTTTTCTGAAAAACGACTTCTTGGCGCTTACGTGATTTAAGAATAAACGCGACGATATGTAAAGTTTAAAGATAAGCTATTTTATTAATTAAATTTTAATTTTAAAATTGCTTTTCTACAAAACTTAAAAATCAGACTTAAGACCTTTTTCCTTATTGCCACAGAAGTATTAGGCTTAAAACTAAAACTGAAAGGGTGCCCCATATGGCTTTATCTTTTGAACCTTTATAGACAAACGTGTAAAATATACGAAACCTGTGTATTATTATAATCGCAATAACAAAAAGTGCAAGAAATTAAAATAAAAGCTAAAGGGTATTTCCATAACTGATGTAATTTAAAATATGCGGCTATGTCCGCTATAACAATTATAAAATAAAGGATATCCCCACAGGGGACGTAATTTGATGCAAATGAAACCGTTGTGCACAGACACTTGTAATTTACGGAGAATGTGTTTCAGTATATCCTCTGTAACAATAAGTACAAAAAATAAAGTAAGAAATAAAAGGGTGTTCCATAAAATACGTGATTTTATACCTTTTGAATTGTAATAGACAGACGCTGAAAATTTTCAGAGTGTGTACATCTGTGTCTGCTGCAACACAAAAAATTGTATAAACATAAATTTATATACCAAAGAGTGCCCGATATTAGAGGTGATTTTTCGTAAATAAACCTATTTTTTACATCTTGACAGCTGGAATTTAAAAATGTCAAAGATATTGGTTAGTGGTGTAATCTTTGTCAGGACAAAAACCCAATTATGATGCCTTTTCCTCACTTTTCTAAGTCCGTTTGATAGGAAAAAATAAATTTTCTTAGCTCCAGAGTCTGCCGCTTGCAGCAATTACTGGAAAAATTAAAATGTTCTGAATTTTCCATCCCTGATCTGATTTACAAATTCCCTTATTTATGATCTTAAAAAAAAAAAACAATATCGTTAAAACAAATAAATAAAATTGTAATTAAAACCATAAAGTAATTAAAACACTCTGAAGAACCGCACCACAACCTCAACAGCGAGCATTGAGGTTAAAAAAATAATCTAAGATTGGAAAAACAAATTTCTTAACCTTTGAGCTAATACTGATGAAATGTGTTTAAACACCAAAGCCAAAACCATTTTAAATGGGAAACCACACTGCTATGTCAGAAATACTCAAAAGTTTGTTGGAAAATTTAATAAAAATACGCACCAACACTTGGGAAACAATAGTGTTTTTGCAATACGCAAAAATGCGGCGAGCAGCCTCTAGTTCGTATATTTCAAAATCAAGCTTCATATGGGTTCACCCTATATTCTTTTAATTTTTTATGACTTTTTGTTATAGCGATCATTTCTCCCCGGGGGTACCAATTGTCATTGCAGTACGTTCGCAAATGCCTTGACGCGGTGCTCACGGGGAAAATAAAAGAGGCACCAGACGCTAGGGTTCCTGGAGCCAAAATCTGGAAGAAAAGATCTGTTGTTTTATAACACGGATTCTCTTCGCGGCCCGACCAGTGCCTAAAGGACTGGTACCACGGTAATCGGTAGCCCTACAGAGACCCTCTCGTCTCTGTGACCGATTATTGGTGAGTACCCCTTCGGGGGTACACATGGTGGTTGTGGTTTAAGATCGATGAAGAGTAGGTGCTTTGTGGATCAAAATGTGCTGTTGCATTCTAAACAGAAGGTTAGAATATGGGTACATGCCTTGCCCGGTTCTAAAAATTTCTACTCACTGTGACTGTGCGACTCACCTAATTCGTTTATCGTGCCTCTTACACAGAGCACGTGATCGTAGGGTGTGCCGTTACTACACAGTGTGGGTGCTAGTCTACGTCTTTGTTTCACTCGGTGGTAAAACCACCAGTCGAATTAAGACCCACGGCTAGGTATCGACGTAAATCTTGACCACATAGCGATCATTATAAAACTCTATGTAAATTTACGTTTTAAACAAGAAGCTTTAATTGGGAAACCCTTTAATATTTAACAAATTTTTATACTTATTGTTAAATCGGTTATAATCTGTGTATATTTCATGTGATTGCCTATTTTCATTCAAAAGATAGTGCCACATATATGTCAAATTCTTGTAATCTATGGAAATACCCTTGTAATTATTTTTTTATAAATCCCAAAAGTCTGACCGTAACCATAAGTATGTGCCAAAATCATATATTTTATATTTTAACTATTTTGTGTTGAGGCTGTAAATGTCAAAATTAAATCTTTAATGGGACACCCTTTAATTTCTAACTTTGTTGATTCTACTTCTTGTATCGGATATATGTATGTAAAAAATGTCAAGTATTTTTTAATAACGGTTCAAATAACAGAGCTTTATACTATGTAAGCGGACACCCTTTAATTTCTAATTTTATTAAACTTTTTTCTAAGCGGTACCAAATAAAAAAAAAAAAAAAAAAAAAATCGCATCGGAGACGGAGTTGTCAAGTAACAAAGATAAGTCGATTAATACTTTTTAAATTGTTAAAAAAAAAAAAAAAAAATAAGTAGCTCTGGATTGATTGCGTGCGTCATTGTCGTTATCGCTTAAAGTCAATCAGTCCGTCCTTGTTACTCGGCCTTCGAGAGGTTTGCGTCTCACTGTCGCACTGGCTGATTGGCTTTCTCGAATAGCTGTAATGCGGTACTGTTATTGGTGGTTACATGAATTGGCCACGTGCAATCGTTTTGGTTATCGTGTATAACCTTAAAAATTTTAACTGAAGCTGCATTTGGGAATTCTCACTTCCTATACGAAGTTATCGGTCGCGTAACAGATCCTGGCAATTTGTAAATATTAATATTCCGCCAATCAAATTAAAAAAATATATACATTACGACACTACAATAAACATAAGCGGTATTCAGTGTTTAATGCAAATGGTCTTGCAAAAATGCAAATGCGTTACATCATTTAAGTTTAACAAAAACAATGGGTATATTTTTGTTGGATTTCACAAAAACCCTATGATCTTATGCACTTGCACTTGTGCAGGACCATTTGTATCGAACACTGAACTCCGCAATACTTTTTTGTTTGAAGTATTTTTATGCTATTGTAAAATTTTACAACATTATGACAATATCACATGAGACACCTTGTGAAACCCAAAGTGTTTATATTACACGAACACATTCACCCTCACAACTTATCCTTTATCAAAAAATTATGAAACTTAAGACAAAAAGACGAGTATTCCTTTATATGAAGTTTGGAAGTTTTACAGTAAAGGCTTCCTGAAATATGATGGTGTAAAAAAGTCATATTTTAGTATAAATCTACTCACTGACTGACCCACCCATTGAATAGTATAGGGCATTTCCCTTTGGGGTATAAAAGATAATGTTCTCCACAGATTCTTCCTCTTTCTTGGACAAACGACAAAAATCCAGAGTCCACTATCCCAAAATCTGCTACTTACTCTATCCGAACAATGACGTTATTAATGTAGGGGGATAGCGAAGCAGAAAACAAAATCTTTTTTTCGAACCCCTCATTGACTTTAGGCAGCTGATTTTTTATAAACGACTAGTGATTTCAGACTGTCGGCTGGAAATTTTCGGCCTTCTTCCTCATCATGAAGACTTTTATAACTGCTAGCAATTGCCTAAAGTTAAAATTCCCTCCCTGCCTTTGCACCTATTGCTACCCTATGAACATTCTTTTTCAAACCAAGAAGTATTTGATCCTTGCAAGGTCCAGTCTAGGTCCAATTATGATCCTTAAAAACCAGCAATCCACTTTCCCTCTCCAGCAGTGGCCCGTTCTGTCTAAAATCAACCTGTGGAGTTCCCTCTAATAACGAATTATCGGTGGTTACACCAGGTTCTCTCATATGTCAGAGATCATTGCAGAACCCAAACTTGCTAGTTCATCTTCGAACTCATTCCGCTCGATCTTGTGGCCCGTTCTGTTTAAAATCAACCCTCTAACAG
Source organism: Phasia obesa (assembly GCA_949628195.1). Classification (NCBI taxonomy): domain Eukaryota; kingdom Metazoa; phylum Arthropoda; class Insecta; order Diptera; family Tachinidae; genus Phasia; species Phasia obesa. Next base: position 126,555,284 of record OX451217.1, read on the forward strand.
CGAATTATCGGTGGTTACACCGTTTTCTCTCACATATCAGATCTTTGCAGAACCCAACCTCGATAGATTATCAGCGATCTCATTTCCCTCGACCCAGCATAACCTCAAATTACATTCGTTCATCATTGCGTCAAGAGCCATATTGCACGTGCCTACCACCTGTGAGGCCCTAAATAAATATTATAAATAAAATGCTTAGTGTGCCCTGACCATTCCTGGTGTTACTTGTTCAATGAAGAAGGAAATTTATATCAAATTTTCACAAATAAAAAATCCAAATTTCACAAGAACTGAGATTTTACAGAAAAATCGAAATTTCACCAAAAAAATTTACGTTTTTCCTGATTTATTCACTTCAGCTTAAGATGTTCTTATGTTCAAAATTTATTAAAATATTCAAACACTTGGTTGCAGGGTGTCCGTCGAGACTTTGTTTAAACTCTTCCAGCCAACCCCTTTATCTGAAATAACCTGTTGTTTGTTATTGACTTTTAATACCAGAAAAAATAAAAAATAAATAAAAGAGTGGAGGTTGTGGGTTCGATTTCCACCAAAGACCCTGGAAGTTTCAATACAACGAATGAAGGTCTGTGTTACTATGTTCGATAAATTATAAATTAAGTTAGAATACAATTTATAATTGTTTGTACATAATTGTTTTAATAAATAAATAAAAAAAGTTTTATTTGTTTATTTTATAATAAAGAACAAAATTTTAAGGAAATAATTTTATTTTAAAATGTTCATCAATGTTGTTGATTTTGTTACGCACAGTACTGCCTTCGCTTACTTAATAATATGTTGGTGTTAAATTATGGTGATAGGAAAAATGTGTTGTTTTATATTTTATTTATTAAAAGATTATGATTTTTATTCTTTGAGCTAAAAAAAAGCTGTTGCTAATGTAAAAATTAAATAATTAAACAATATTTTCTTATTCAGCGAGGAAAAAAAAAATTAAATAAAATTAGAGTTCATCCGAAACCGGGTTTTTCAAGTGTAAACTGAATCTAATTAGAGTAAATTAGTCAATAACTAAATCACTACCAGCGATGAGCTTAAAGTAGTTAAATTCATCATTAAGCAGTACATTTTCGAAAATAAGGTCTGGTAAAGCAGTGACTGTTATTGTTGTTCGATATCGCGACATGATAGCAGAGTTGTTTTTGTTTAAATCAGTTTTAATTTTTTTGTGCTCGACATGTGGGTTCAACAAGTAATTGACTATATTCATAACCTACTGATCGTTTACTCTCTCGCCTCAGTAATCATAATTTGCTTCCTAGATTAACCCATTACTTAATTTCGTTATCTATCTTGTTTTTTTAATTATTAAAAAACCTTGAGTTTTAAATTTGCGAGTATATGTATATATAGTCTATGTATAGCGCTAGTACTAGTTCCATAATTTCAAACAAAAAAATTGGCTGTATTAGAAGGATAACTTTTTGCCATCAAGGGTTGTGGCTGTTCTCTAACAGCATTGGCTTCTTCGGTGTGCACTGTTCTACGTCTTTGCGGATGCGTTTTATCATTAAGAGTATGTATGCATGGTGCAAAATCGATTAATTGAATTAGTCTTTCAGATGAACGATTACATCTATATATGAGCCGTTTTTTTTTTTTGAAAGTGGCATACCCAATGATCATGAATTTGGTGTAGTAGAAATGGCTTTGGGAAAAGCAAAATATATGTATATACATATATACTCTAATTCTTAAATATATCGATTTTAAATGAAACGATTTAAAACGAAAGTAACTTATGCCAATTTCAAAATAAACGGCTCTATATAAACAAAGGCCCCCAACCAAAAAATGTGGTTGAAATGAAAATGCATTGGTTTGCTAAATATTTAGCAAAGTGACACAATTCTACATTGTTGAAAGCTTGTATGCTACTGATTTAAAATATTTACGTTTTGTTCTATTTGTGAGATTCTGGTTGGGGTTGTGTATGTGCTCACAGACCCTTAGGGGTTTGTGTGGGGGCTCTTGTATATAAAGCACGAAATGTGTTTGTTGGTTATACTTTGTTATTAGATATATGGTTGGTAAAATAGGGAACTTATTTTTTGATATTCGACGTGGGCGTGGCACCTACCATACAAAGTAAATATTGATCATCGTGTAGCTTGTAGCTAACAGTAATAGGTAGCTCCTTGAAATTTTGGACCCATAACCTCTATATTAACATACATAGTTTAGAGTAAGATAGACTGGTTTAGAAAAAATATTATCCTGTATCTAGAGAACTGAATTAGGTAACATATTAAAATTTCTCACGAGCAACCACAGACAGAATTGCATGTGTAACCCCTGTGAAAATGCGAAAAATCTACCAAAATTAAGAATAATTGGGACAGTAGGCGTGATACTTCCCATACAAAGTAAAATATTATTAAATATTATTATCGTTTACATAGAGTACTACAATAGGTATAGCCTTGAAAGTAGTTAAAAGTATCCCTCATATCCATGAGAATACTCTAGAAAAACATAGGCTGGATTGGGACAGTGATCTTGGTACTCCCCATACAAGGTGAAAAAATATTATCCTGCATCTAGAGAAATGAATTAGGAGGCACCTTGAAATTTCGCACCAATAACCATAATAATAAATTCCAAGTACTTATTGTATTTTTTGTGGATGGGTGTAGCGAAGCGCACCAGGGATAGCTAATAGTCTATAAAATGGAGTTAACATTCGCGCTGAGCCATGACTTTCAAAATAAATTTGCATAATTTACAGTTTTTTAATAAAATGAAAAACCAACCGACCACAAACGATAATAGAGTTTCCAGATCTGATAATCGTTTGACAGTTTTCGGAAATTGAATTTGCTTTTTGACTTTTGAAAAAAATGGATCAAAGAATATGTATTAAATTTTGGGTTGAAAATGGTGCTAAAGTGCTCCAAGGCACTTGAAATGTTGACTGTTGCACTGAGTCCACTTTGTCTCAAAGTGTTTACCAGTGGTACAGGCGCTTTACAGAAGGCCGAAAAGATGTGGATGACGATGAGCGTCCTGGAGTTGCAACCACGTCAACAAGTGAAGAAAACATTGAAACAGTGAAACAATTTGTTTTGAAAAATCGTCGAATCACTATTAGGGAAGTTGCAGATGATGTTGGCATATTGGCTCATGCCATGCAGTTTTCTCGAATGTTTTGGGCATGACACGTGTGGCAGAGAAGTTTGTTCCAAAATTGCTAAATTTTGAGCAAAATCAACGGCATTAGTATCGGTTAGGAGTTGTTGAATGATGTCAAATACGTTCTAGGTTTGCTCTAAAGGGTCATAACTGGTGACGAAAAGTGGATATATGATTATGACATCGAAACTAAGGCTCAATAATCCCAATGGAAGCGGCCAGAAGTCAAAAATCGAGAACACACACAAACGGGACTAACCTTTTCAGTTGTCAACAACAAACTACTAATCCAAATTGGCTGATAATGCCAACAAAAAAATTTTCGATAATCGAATGTACACAGCCCGCAAAATTCCAATTTTGTCCTTTTCTTTTGAACAGACCTCGTTCACGATTACAAAAACGATTGTACGTGGCCGATGCATACAAAAACCTATAACTGTACCGTAGTACAGATTGGAAAGAAAATCAGCCAGTGCGAGAGTGAGACGCCAACTACTTGAAGGTCGAGAAACAAGGACTTTAAAAAATAATTAAAATGAAGTTGAAATTTAAATAAAGTACATATTTAAATTATTCATTTGAAAGTTGGGACCAAGGCATATTTAACAAGGTGATAGCGTAAGGGAGAGGAAATATCTGCAAAAAATTTTTTGAATTTTTTTTGTATGGATTTTGACAGTTATAATTATTTTATTCTATCTTAAAATACATGATTAATGTCAAACTCCATATCAAAAAAAAAAAAAAAAAAAATTTAAAAAAATTCTCTTTAATATTAGCTCCACTTTGCGCTGCCACCTGATTAAATATGGCTTGGTTGGGACATTTATGCGATAACAAATGAGAAGAGCAGAGAAAAGGTTTTTTTCATAAACCTTTTTTTTGACATTGAAAATAATTTAAAGCATACAAAATTTTTTAAATAATACTATAATTTAGTCGCATTGACAAAGGCATGTACTTTTCAGGTTTCAAATGTACCAAAAGAAAGGTACAATTGTATCACCTTTACCAACACTGTTTTCAATATCAAAAAAGTTTATCGATTACTAGTCGAAACTAGAAGTTGAGTAAAATCCGAATCGGTCGGTTAGAATCTTTTAGTAAATTATGAGCAATTTGTTTTTGTTCTCTTGTGAAATCAATAAATAATACTCATCAAAATAAAATAGAAAATAAAAAGAAAATAACATAAAGAAAAAGATTTCAAAAAGATTTTTGTTTTTTTTTTTTTTTTTGTTGTTTGTGTCGTTTGCAATACAAACGATATTTATTAGAATCCATGTGATTAAGCAATTAAATAAAATAAAATTATAAAGCATTTCAAATAATAACGCTGATGTTAAGGCCATTATAACACTTCTTTGAGAACTCATTAAATTCACAATATTCAAAGTTTTTACAATAGAATTAATAACTTTTATACAAGTCGGAGCATATAACTTGTATCTTAGTCATTGTATTTTGGTATGTTTTAGAAAGTACAAGTATTTCTCAGCATATTCACCTTTATCGCTACCACTGATACTGTTGTTGGCGGTAGTATTTGATTGCATACCACATTGTGCTGCTGATGCCTGTTGCTGGCCGCCCATGGTATTATTTTTATTCTTATCTGCTGTCGGAGTTTTCTCGCTATCACTGTCAGTTGAAAGTTGCTTTGGCAAAAACAATTCACGACGTTTCATTTGTTGTGATAATTTAAGGGTATGGGCATGGGCAAGGGCATCTCGCTGTAGTATGACCTTAAAGTAGAGACAGGCCAAATGTTTGCCACGTCTTTGTATTTCAATACGTTTGCACTGTTCCAGCAGTGAGGCATTATAAAGATCATTTAATTCCAAGACACCCATGCCTAGCATTTCGTTGAGACAAGTGCCTGGCTCACGCCACCACACCGTAAAGTGTATACGACCAAAATCATGTAGAGTTTCATTGGCATTTTCATCACTCCAATCTGCCTGCAGGTCCAGTTTAACAGCACGTTCTGCTTTTTGCGAGAAACGAGTACACTGGGTTAAACTTTGGAATTTCTCCGATTCAAATTGCATAATGTTAAACATGTCCTGACGTGTTACCAGCTTAATAAGTTCATTAGACAATTGACATTCCACCGTGAAAATGGGTTCAATTTCATTTTGCATTAGATTCATGCATTTAGTTCCCTCGGGTTGCAGCGTTAAAGCTTCCATTTCCAATTTAATGCCCGTTATAGTTTTAAAGATGTTGAATTTTGTAGCAGGCAACAAGTCCTCTAAATTTGTGGAACAATTTTTATTGTTATTTTCCAAATTCAAATTGACTTCGTTCTCTTCCTCACAAATGGTAAGTTTTGAAGATATTTCGCTTTCACCCGCCAAATAGGCCAACAATTTAGCATCTAATTTCTTCATGGCTTCCACAATCTCTTCAGATTTTGCTTGTGAAGTTAAACGTTTAGGGATGTCACCTGAAATTAATACAAAACAAAAATGATTATTAATAGAATTTTATAATAAAAAACAAATTTAATTTATTAAAATTTTCTTTTATTAAAAAAATATCGTTCTGAGTCCTTAAAAAAATGAAAGAATAATACTAAACGTTCTTACCCGCTACAAAAATTTAATAAAATGTCACGTCTGTTCTGTGCAAAGCGTACACCGAAACAATTATCTTTAGCTAAATGAAGTCTATACATATAGAGATTAAATTCCAACAGAATCTATTTCATTCATTTCATTATGTCGTTGATCGCAAACTGTTTAAGAGATTAACACTCGCGTAATCGACCTGTTTCACACAGAGAAAGTTTTCTTGCGCAAGTTTGTATTTTTGCGCGAAAGAAAAAGATAAGAAAAATGAGTGAATACTCCTCTCCCTAACACAATAATTAGAAATTGTACAAGAAAACTTGCCCTGTGTAAAACAGTTTTCCTTTATATTTAAACATTTCCCTTCTTCTTCCGGCTAACATCTGAATTATGCCTACGATTATTATAGTACATACTAGTACTATTGTCATATTATCTCTTTTTGCTATTAAAACCAACAACACGCAATTGATTAGAAATTAAAAAAAAATTTTTTTTTAATTAAATCACAGTTTACATAAGACATATAAGTAGAACTTGGGGCCGATTTCTTAGTAAATGAAGATTGTGTAGACTGATAAGCCCAGGAAAACGAGCAGAACGTTGTATTTAAATCACAAAGACAAAATATAATGGGAATTTGGATTTAACCTTTTACGACATTTTCTAAATAAATTGTAATAAAAAGAGACAGTTTTTAAATTACAATTTTTTCTAATTTTCTAATTGTTAAATAAAGGGTCTTTCATTAAAAGCTTGCTATCAGTCAAAGTATAGTTGAGATATCATGAAAATTTATTCGATGCCATTATGTATGGATTATAACATCGTGTAAATGTGCACTGCGGCCCCTTCGTTGAGTGGCGCACATACCAAATATTCCAATTTTTCATGACTCTTCACTCATAAATCAGGCTGAATTTAAATGATGGTTTATTTTAGCTTTAAAGCCCTCTATGGTTTGTGGCTTATTCGTATAGGCCTGAGACTTAAGAAACCCCGACATGAAAATGTCTAACTGGGTCAAATCGCACGATCTTGGTGGCCAGTACACATCACATTCTCGTCCGATGACCATGTACTCAATTCGCTTATGTAGTAAGTCCAAACTGGCATGAGCTGTGTGGCTCGTTGCACCGTTCTGTTGAAATGAGGATGCTGTAGCTGAAGCAGATAGCAAGATGACTACTAAAGCATGGTCACGAGCAGTTCAAAACCCAGCCGTGGCATCTTCGATTTTCTGATATGTGTCAAATTCTAATCACAAAAGTACATATCACTTATGTACAATATCACTTCATCGTATAGCGCTAAATTTAAATTGCCGGAGAAGTAAAACAGTTAATAAGTTTGGCTACACTAGCTTCAATTCAATGCGCCTAAATAACATGAAGATAGCTATGCCAGTTCTGAAATCTGTAAAGTCATAGCTTTTCACCACATAGGGTCCGATCCGAGCACAATTCTTATTTTTTTTATTAATTTTTAAGCAATTACTGCAGGTCACTTGACCAGTATGTTAAAAATTTCAATTTTCAGAACCCTATAACTTCGATCTGAAATAAATTCTAAGTACATCCAATACAGTTCTAAAATCTGCAAAGTCATGGATTTTCACCCCATAGAGTCCGATCCGAGCATAATTGTTATTTTTATCTATTTTTAAGCAATTACTACAGGTCACTTGACCAAAATGTTAAAAATTTCAATTTTCAGAACCTTATAACTCCGATCTGCTTTTCATCCCACAGGGTCCGATCCGAGCATAATTGTTACTTTTATCTATTTTTAAGCAATTACACAGGTCACTTGACCAAAATGTTAAAAATTTCTATTTTGAGAACCCTATAACTCCGATCTGAAATAAATTCTGAATATAACGAATACAGTCCTGAAATCTGTAAAGTCATAGCTTTTCACCCCATAGGGTCCGATCGGAGCACAATTGTTATTTTTATCCATTTTTAAGCAATTACACAGTTCACTTGACCAAAATGTTAAAGATTTCAATTTTCAGAACCCTATAACTCCAATCTGAAATAAATTCTGAATATAACCAGTACAGTTCTGAAAACTGTAAAGAAATAGCTGTTCACCAAATAGGGTCCGATCCGAGCACAATTCTTATTTTATCCATTTTTAAGCAATTACTACAGGTCACTTGACCAAAATGTTATACCTATAGTCTCCTGTCCAAAATCTGCTTACAACGTAATTACATATACCCGCTTTTTAACAATCTTTGTTGCCATTTTTATTATAGATTATAAATTTTTGTTTCAAAAATAAGTAACACAGGGTTGGCAAAAACGAAGCTAACTGGCGGAGCTATGTTCAAACACATCTAAATAACACCAGTGGCGCTGCAACTCTACTCTAAAACAAATTATGACGTGCAATTGCAGTGTAGGCGAATGTAAAGCTTTGCTATCAGCATAACTGACCACATTGGTGTAGGAGGACATATTTCCTAGTGGGGGGCAAAACAACTTTTATTGGAAAATAGTACTATGAAAATAAAAGTATAGTATAATTTTTTGAAATTCTGGGGGGCAACATCAAGTCTGAAGGGGGCACTGCAGCCCCCAGTATGGCCTTCCTACGCCAATCTGTTTAATCAATTCCTATCCCTTTCCAAAGGAATTAACACAAGTATTATAAAGGCATTAATTGCCTAAAAATCAGAACCTACATGCCGTTGGTATCCATATCATTCAATTCTGGCCAAAAGATATTGATAATCATAGCGCAAGCCGTTGACGAAGATGACCTGGACAAAGAACTATAGACCAATGACGTTGCCAGCAAAAAATCCACAACAAACAGTGACTTTTTCGGGCTGGGATCTCATGTAGATTATTATCGTCCGACATTCGACAATAATCTTGGTTCACGTACCCATTCATCTACAAACGGACATCATCGCTGAAAATGATTTTTCGATGAATGTTGCCCGAACAGATCACTCATTTTTATATAACAAAATGCGACAAATTTAGTTTTAATAATCTGGACGTAATCACTGCAAAATTTAGGAAGTCCATACTAGAAGACCCTATACAATTGTTAATATTAATTTATTTAAAAAAAGCAGATTAAGTAAGTGAACTTTTGATCGCTAGCATAAGTTTTAAGCAAAGGATGATTTATAAAGAAACAATTTAAAAATTTTAATACATTTGTTACTAACTGGAAATCGCATAAGAATTGAACGATGAAATCTGTCAATTCTGAAGAAATCAAATTCTGAAGAAAACCCATTGTCACAATCTTCTTTTAAACTTTTTTAAATCGTTCAAAAGCCGTCAGTTCCAAATTTACGTAATAAAAAAATTAAGAAGATTTTTATGGTGCTTCTAATGTAAAGTTTAATATTCGCCATACGGAACCCATTCAAAAATTAATTAATTACATAGTTTGAAAAATTTACTTCAGAACAGAACATAAACACTATTATCATTATAGCGAAAAGTTTTCAACGATGCCGCACTTAAAGGATAAATTTGTAACCTCGTTTTTATGGCTCCGATGTCTTTTCGGCTGCGATTGATTAACAGACCTCTCTAATTTTTTAACTGAAATAGGAAATCACTTGAACTTTCACAGAAGGTTTTTTGCTATGGCCGCTATAACAAACAGCAAATAATAAAAATAAAATAATTTTAAAATTTAATTTAAAAAAAAAATTAAAGCTTAAACACACGATTCAATAATCTAGTTGCTGAACTTTGATGGCACATAAATGAGTTTACATACCTTAGAATAAAATATACTATACTTATAATAAATTAGTAACTCATTTCTGTCTACCTGTACGCCTGTTTACTTTTCTTTTGCGTTCGCTTCACGTAAAAACTACTTGATTGATTTTAACAAAATTTTGTGAGGAGGTACCTTAGTATCCTGATTCCAATATAGTATACTTTGTTCCGCAAAAATATCTTATTTCCAAAAGAAAGTGTAGAAAAAGCAATATACGTACACAGTTATTTTATTAGTAAAATAATTACATAAACCATAACTGAAGCACTAACCACTAACAGATGGCGCTGTTTCATAAAGTAAATACATAACCATAACTGAAGCATAGTTTAAGGCGGCGCTAAAAAGTAAGGGTTTTTGATGTGGATTGCTTTCAAAGCAAAATCGAACAAAATATTGCAAGGACGCTTACGAAGTGGTGGGCACAGCTATTCAACAATAGAATAAAATAGTGGTGTGTAATTAGAATATTGTTGTTTTGTGTTTTTAAATAGCATAGTGATGTTTTTGTATTTTTTTTTTTTTTTTTGTTTTGAATTTTAAGTTTATGTACGAAAATAAGTGTTGTTAACCACCTTAAAACTAGTGGGCAAATGTGGATAATTTAATCACCTTGTTAATGGAAATTTTAATATAAAATTAATTATTCTATGGTGAGGCAGAATGAACGCTATGCGTCTGTGTTTGTTTGATAAAGAAACTTCCTATATAACTTTTTGTTTTAGTGCCAAAGCACATTGGAATTATAAACTTAAAAAAGTAATGTAAATTAGTAAAGTGTGATTTGTAGACGCTTGTGAGCAGTTAAATAATAATTTCTTAGTTATTGAATTTTACAATTTTAACAATTTATCGCGGAAACTAAAAGATCACACACAATTTGTTTCAAGGACTAATAAGAAAAATTATAAACATGGTTTTTCTTGACTTAAAAAAAAATCAGCCTGTCCACATGACAAAATGCTGATGGCAGACATTTTTACATATTTTTGTAAATAAATGGGATGGTAGAATGTGTAGCATACATTGTATATTTATTGTGGTAAAAGTTTATTATTTCTAAGAGATTTATAAACAAAAAACAAGTATATGTATTTAATTTCTGTAAATTTTATGTGTTTATGTTTTGCTCATTTACAGTGATGGTGAAATTGAAAGCACATTTTCAGAGACATATGTTAGCTTTACAAAATCTATACATGTATGTATATAATAAAATATTAACTGATTTCCTGTCTTTCTTTTTTTTGTATTCAAATCACGGACGGACGGATTTTAACAAAATTTTGTGAGGAGGTACCTTAGTATCCTCACCCCAATATAGAAAAATATATTATTTCCAAGAGAAAGTGCAGAAAAAGCCAGAAAAGGTAAGCAGTACATTTTACCGATTTAAAGGTACTGCATACTTTAGGGAATCTTTTATTTTTGAAAGCAGTATATTTTAAGCAATGTTGCGCAACAGATGGCGCTGTTTTAAAATAATGAGTAACTCATTTCCTGTCTGTCTTTTACAGTGTGGTTTACTTTCAAAGCAAAATCGAACAAAATATTGACGAGTGCACACAACGTGTGTGGGTGCAGCTAGTCTTTACATAAAATAAAACTGTAACAGAACAATTTTTGTACATGAAATATTTTTTAAAAATGTTGTTTCTGGCGCGACAATAATCAAAATGGAATACAGCAATTTTTTGACTGCAATTTTTGGGTTGGTCTGGAAACAGTGGCTATGTCTGTCAGAGAACTCTTATACTAGAAATTTTCACTAAGTCACATTTTCAGTATGTTATAAAAATGTTCAGAAATACTTTTCGGAAAAAGTGTGTACACAGTTTGTTAGTATGATCTATTATCTTTCCATTCGTTTGGTTTGATTCCCTGAGATGGAAGGGTCTGGGCACAGTTGCTATTTCCGTCAGAGAACTCTTATACTAGAAATTTTCACTAAATCACATTTTCAAAATTTTATAAAAATGTTCACAAATACTTTTGGAAAAAAGTGTGAACACAGTTTATTAGTATGATATATTACACAGCACAACAAAATAAAAAAAATTTCATGTGCTCTTAAAACCACTATATAATTTTGATGTATCATGACTACCTTTGTACAAAAATGGTAAAATTTTTAAATTCTATGGATAGATTTTTTTTTTAAAATTGCAATTTTTTTGAGACGTTTCTTCAAATAATTAATGATAACTCAAAAACTACTAGTCCGATATTATTAAAATAAATTCAGAAAAATTAAGATTTGCATAGCCTTTAATTCGTCTATATATCGCGTTTCAATCGGATCAATAGTATCGGAGTTATAATAAAAAACTTAAGAAAAAAATATATTTTTTACGTAAAAATGGCAAAAATTTTCGTTTTAAAAAAATCATAAAAAATCGAAAACGGCAAAAAACTTCCAGATTCATTTTTTTTATCGCATAGCGACATATAATAGCAACAAAATGAGATATCGACCATAAAAATCGATTGATTTTTTTCGAATTTATTCACATTTTAGTGAATTCGCTCATTTTCACAAAATTTTAGTTTTTTGCTTGATATACGCATTATAGCGGGTTTTCAAATGTGTGAAAAACATAAATTTTCCAATTTCAAGGGAATTTATTCACATTTTAGTGAATTCGCTCATTTTCACAAAATTTTAGTTTTTTGCTTGATATACGCATTATAGCGGGTTTTCAAATGTGTGAAAAACATAAATTTTCCAATTTCAAGGGGTGCATGTCGGATTAATGTTAGATTTGATGAGAAACTTCCACCCACAAAATTTTAGTCGAATTCGACAACGTTAACACGTAGCGCATAGGCCCCAAATCTGAAAAAAAGCGTTTAAATCGAAAATAATTGACAAATTTTCAGTTTTTGCAAAATTAACGCTATTTATTTCCCCTTTTGCAAAAAAGTGGATCCTGGTCCTTAGGGCAAACACAATGAGATTTACAATAAGCTACATATCTTTTAAATCGGTTAAACAGTTTTCAAGTTACTTGCCGAAGGCAATTGACAAAAAAATGTAACTAAGTCAAATCGATGGAATAGATCGAAAATGCATTTCATTGTTTTATTCATGTATTTTCTTTTATTTTATATTTTATTATTTAAATTTATTACAACATATAAAATAAGGAAATAAATAAATAAATATTATAAACTACAAACTTTGGAATTTTCTTTTATGACATTTTCTATTATTGAATAACGAAGTGTTGCTCTGAATACTACAGCAAAAATCTGCCATCATGTGTGCATCCCAGCGACCCTGGTATCTTTCCTCCATTGTCCGAATATCTTGGTGAAATCGTTCGCCCTGTTCCTCACTTAAGTCTCCTAGATTTTCAGGAAAACGATCTAAGTGACTGTGAAGGTAATGTAACTTGATGCTCATGTTGCATCCAAGATTCTGGAAGTGAGTTAACATCTCTTCAACGTGCGCAACATAATCATCATCCTTGTTATTTCCTAAGAAATGTTGAATAACCCATACAAACGAATCCCATGCATTTTTCTCAATTTCTGACATTGAACTGAGAAAATCGGTATCTTTGACCAATTTGCGAATTTGTGGGCCGTCAAATATTCCTGCTCTCAGCTATTCCATACTCAAACTTTTAAACTTCCTTGAAATATACTGGAAACATTCACCATCTTTGTTAAGTGCTTTAACAAATTGTTTCATCAGACCAAGTTTAATGTGAAGAGGGGGTAATATGATGCGATCTCGGGGCACCAGAGGTACATTTATAACATTCCTCATACCTGGGTCCAGTGTTTCCCTATAAGGCCATTGTTTTCTCTTCCAGTGTTCTGACTTAGCTCTGCTGTCCCATAAACATAAAAAACAAGGGTATTTGGTATAGCCACTTTGTTGACCTAATAGGAAATTTACCATCTTAATATCAACACAAATTACCCAGTTATGTTCATTATACTTTATCTTCTTCATGACCAATGCAATTACAGAGTATTCTTCTTTTACCTTGGTTGAATGTGCGATTGGCAAGGAGTGAAATTTATTTCCATTGTGCAAAAGGACACACTTCAAGCTGCGTTTTGATGAGTCAATAAATAAACGCCATTCGCTTGAATCATATCTATGTAAGCCCATGGCAGTCATCAAACCAGGAATATCCGTGCAGCAGACAAAATCGTCCTCTTCTGCAAAATAGTGAAGTAAGCCTTTTTCTCGGGTACGGTAATACGAAACTTTAGTTTCCTCCGTTATGAGATTTGATTCCTTCATCCGGGATGCAAGTAATTCCGAAGATGCTTTTGACAATCCAAGTTCTCTTATTACATCATTTAGCTGGTCTTGATTCCATGGTCTCGGTGAGATATTTTTGTGTGGGATGAACTCGTCATTTTCAGATATAGGTAGTTCTGGATCTGAACTTCCTGATTGAGAACACATGAAATTGGAAAATTTATGTTTTTCACACATTTGAAAACCCGCTATAATGCGTATATCAAGCAAAAAACTAAAATTTTGTGAAAATGAGCGAATTCACTAAAATGTGAATAAATTCGAAAAAAATCAATCGATTTTCATGGTCGATATCTCATTTTGTTGCTATTATATGTCGCTATGCGATAAAAAAATGAATCTGGAAGTTTTTTGCCGTTTTCGATTTTTTATGATTTTTTTAAAACGAAAATTTTTGCCATTTTTACGTAAAAAATATATTTTTTTCTTAAGTTTTTTATTATAACTCCGATACTATTGATCCGATTGAAACGCGATATATAGACGAATTAAAGGCTATGCAAATCTTAATTTTTCTGAATTTATTTTAATAATATCGGACTAGTAGTTTTTGAGTTATCATTAATTATTTGAAGAAACGTCTCAAAAAAATTGCAATTTAAAAAAAAAAAAATTGTTAAAAAAAAAATCTATCCATAGAATTTAAAAATTTTACCATTTTTGTACTAAGGTAGCCATGATACATCAAATGTATATAGTAGTTACTCGAGCATATTTTTGCTGTTGCCCTGTGTTATCTTTCTATTCCACCAGGTTTGATTCCCTGAGATGCAAGGGTTTGGAAACAACAGTAACCATATTTATATACGTACTAATTGTATGGGAAAACATTTTTTATCGCATGCTATATTTTTTTAATAATAAAAAAAAATGGTTTTTGTCTCTGCTAGTTAAATACGTATTTATCTTCACACACATCTTAAAATTTGGTGTGGATTACTTTCAAAGCAAAATCGAACAAAATATTGTGAGGACTCCAACGATGTGGCGGGCACAGCTAGTTGTATCTATACTTATAATAAAACTGTAACAGGACCATTTCCCGACATGAATAATACAAAACAGCCATTTTTAGAATTTTTGTGTGTCTGTCTGTGTTCGCATTACGTAAAAACTGTTGGATGAATTTTAATAAAATTTTGTGAGGAAGTACTGAAAACTTGGCAGCATGTTTTATTTTTTTCCGTGGGATATTTTAAACACTATTTGCAGAACTCTACATCATATCCGAAGCACTATAAAAGTAAGATTCTTTTCATAGCATAAAAGTTAAAGAATTCACTTCCCTTTATTATTCTCGTTCCTAATATTTTCGATATACGGCCTTTTATTTGGCACAGACTGTAACAATTGTATTTTTAACACAACAAAAATAAAATGCCTTAACTTATCTTTGTTGTTTTTTTACAATTTGGTTTCGTTTTCCGATTTCAGAATTCTTAAACAATTCAACAAAACCAATGGAAAGTTTACGTCTGGGCTGGTTTGGCAAAACAAAAATGATAAAAACGAAAAATAACATAAAATAGCAAAAAAGCAAAATAACAAAACAACAAACTATAAAAATACATAAATTGTATACAAATGAATTTGTTTTGTATGATGAATTCTAAATATAAACTTTAATAAATGTTCTGCAGCAATCCGCAAAATACAATGAGGATTACAATTTGGCCAGAAAACAAAAGATTTTGTGTTAAATCCTAACCAAATGTTAATTTTTTTTATTTTTGAAGAGTTCAATAAACTTTTAAAATTCAATTAGTATTGTTTGATAGTAAACAATCTTAGCAAAAAAAAAAATACAGACACGTGCCGTAACTTATTAAAGAACTGCTTGCTGAAAACTGGACCGGGCTTTTGATATCTTTTAATTGAAATTATCGAATCACACAAGTATACACGGTTGGTCGGTCAGGGGGGCCTCTTAAACTTCACGTCCTGACAGTGTTTAGTTTGAGTTTCGATTTTGTTTTGGAAGTACATAATTCAATTCAATGTTTTCCACAGAGCAAGTTTTCTTTTGCATATTTAAACTTTAATGGGAGAGAAAAAAAGAGAAGTAAAATAAATCTTCCAATAGTCAACCTTCAAATAACTTTAACACAAGTTTTATTACTATAACCGTTATAACAAAAAATACTAACAATTAAAGGGTGTTCCGATAGTGACTTGATTTTCAGTAATTTAAAATTTACACATAGTATTCAAAACCGTGTTCGCTAAATTAAGAAGCAAGTAAAAAAATAAAACTAAAAACTAAAGGGTGTTCCAGTACTGGCGTAATTTTAACAGAATTATATGGGTTAAGAAATTGTAACCTAAAATCAAGCTTTTTTTTTAAGAAAATCCCCTATAATAATTTTCCATGATTACATACCTAAATAATTTTTTTCCTATAATTAAAAAAAAAATCCATATTAATTAAAAATTAATTAATTAATCCCATTTTTAACAAAACTCCCCCCAAAACAAAAATTTTACGTCTTTTATTTTATACTAGCTGTGACCGCCACGTCGCACAGTGCTTTGTTCCCATATAACGATGGGACAAAAATAGAAGGAGTTGACCGAGACTTTTGAAACTTTGTAGGGCAGTTATAATTAGCCTAATTAAGAAAAATTTTAGTTTAAAAAAAAAATCAGAACAAAGACACGCCTACCGAACATGTTTCCAAAAGCAAATGTTCTTATATTTGCTATTTGATCATATTCGCTCTTGAAAAAAGGACTCTTGATCCTGTCAAATGTCCTGTATAGAAAAAATTAAATTTATCTTACAAAAATTATGCGAATTTCATGAAACTTATAAGTTCTTATTAGTAAAGAAGCGCACATGACTTTTTTGACTCACGGTCACGCATACTCACGGTGAGAAAAAATTTACTCACGCACGATCACGCGCAATTAATTTTAGAAAAAAAAAATCATTTCAAGGCTCATCGCCACTATTTGAAACGAACTCTTCATTATTAACTATACTATTCTTATATATATTTATAAATATCTTCAAAATCTACATATATTATTTTCAACTTTAATTTTCCTCTTGAAAATGGAAATATATGCTTTTTTATTTAAATTTTTTTCCAAGTTTCGGTTCGAATTTCATAAATTTTTTATTGCCGATCAATAGAAGACATTATAAGAGTACGAAAACCAGAATACCATATTTTTCTTTTTTTAATGTTCAATAAAATTTAGGAATTTTTAAGTTTCAATTAAAATAAATGCGATCTTTATAACAATTAAAAAAATATGATAGAAAAACCTTATGGAAAACAGAAAAATTTTACTTATTTTTTGCGACGTTTGTAGTTTTTTCATTAAAAACCTTAAAAAAGTACAGAAATTCGAGCTAAAATCAAAAAAATGGACTTTAACACAAATTTAATTTTTATAACTATTTTTGACCATGCTGTTAGAAAACGCTACAAATTGGCAAAAACAGGAAAACCCAGAATACCATATTTTTCATTTTTGTTTAATATTCCATCGAACTTGAAAAGTTATTTCAATTTTAATTTGAATAATATGAACTTTTACATGCAATAAGAAGTCACTTTAACAAAATATTTGCAAACACTTCTAATAATTTATTATTACTTATAATAATGTTAGCTATTAGTAAAACCAAATTTCGATCTTCTGCTTCCAAAATTTTAATGCGTGCAGTTGTTTTTAAGAAAGAGTCAAAACCAAGTTTTATTTTTAATAATTAAAGCACATAATTATCTGATTTTTGCGCCCTCTGGTGCCGTCAATAGGATCTAAAACTTAAAAATTCTTTCACATGGGTTCGAATTGCGGTGTTAGCTGTCGAACAGTATAACTTTCGTTACAATGCAAGATATAAGTATTTTTTGTATTTTTGTTTATGAAACAAAGCACTGTGCGTCGTGGGCAATGGAAAGATGTTCTTGAACTTGAAATAAAATTATGTTTCGAAAGTTTCCAGTTTCCAAAAGTAAAATCATATTAAATGAAAAACAATTTACTTTTAAAACTTTATTTTTTTTTTTTTTTTGTTATCCATTTTGATATTCCTTAATTCAGCTTCTAATGTTGGTCAAAAGTAAATGCAAAATCGCCATGTCGCCAAATCAAAAATTTGATCGCCAAATAAGATTGAAAGTCGCCACGTTTGGCGAGAAATCACTATATCTGACAACCCTGGCAACTATGACTGTGAGCATAGCTGCCAGATTTTTTGGAGGTAATATCGTTATATTTTTGAGAAAAAATCGTCATTATCGTCAAAATAGTATATCGAAATCGTCATAAAAACTTCAAACGCTTTTTTACCAATAAAACATTTTTTAAAACATATAAAAAAAAAAACATAAAAAAACTTTTAAATCGACAAATCTTAGCAATAAAAAAGAGTTCTTAGGAATATAGAGATATCAAATAATTTTAATTGCCTAGGTTCAGTTTCTAGCTCTTGCCTATCACTGTCTTCAACAAAATAGAATTTTTTTTTCATAATTTCAGAAAACCAACTTTTTTCTACATTAATAATAATAAATAGATCAATTTGGCCTAGAATTTTGAATTTATTTTCAAAATCCAAGTACTAATAATATCTGAACATGGAGAAAAAAAAGTGGCATATCTATTAAGGGTGCCAAGAATAAAATAATATGATTTAGCGGATAAGATCTGCGGGCACTGTCTCTTTGGAACTAATACCGAAAGTATGGATCCCCAAATAATGGCTATTGCAAAAAATTAACACATTTATAAATAACTAGCTGTGAGATACTCAGGCTTTATATAAAATTCTAAAATTAAAAAAAAGGTGCTGTCAAGTTTGCAGTACCTTTATATCGGTAAATTTGCGTACTTCCGCGAATTGTTCTCTATATTTGAACCGAGATACTAATGTACATCCTCATACAATTTTATTAAACTTCATCAAGTAGTTTTTACGTGATAAAAAAATTCTAAAAATTGCTGTTTTGTATTCCATTACGATTACTAACTGCACCAGCTACTAATATTTCAAAAAATATTTCATGTACAGAAATGTACCTATTTTTTTTTTTTTTTTTAAAGAGAAGTACCACTCAGGCAGTTAATGCCTACATAAACTGTGGTACTTCCTTTGGAAAGGGATAGTAGTAGATAAGACAGATGGTTAGTGATAGTGAAGCTTCGATTCTGGCAACACTGCAATTGCACGTTATGATTATTTTTAGAACAGTATTGCTGCGCCTCTGGTGTTATTTAGGCGAATTAGTTTGAAGCTAGCATAGCCAATTTATAATTATTTTACTTCGCCGGCGATTTAATGCTATGTGGTAATACCGGCGAAGGATGAGGGTGCTGTAGCTTAAGTGGTTAGCACGTTGACTACTAAGCAATGGTCACGAGTTCAAATCTCAGCCGTGGCAACATCAATTTTTCTGATATGTATTAATTTTTCTTTATAATAATGCATATCACAGCGCCCTCCTTCGCCGGTATTACCTATTACAGTTTTCTTATATCTACATATAATTTTTTTTCATATATTTGTGTTTCTGTCAATACGTTTCTGGCATATATGTAAGTATTCCTAAATAAATATCTTCAAAATCTAAAAAATGTGTTTGTTTTTATAATCAAATAAATGTTTTCAGTTTTAAGCAAACTAGCTTTTAAAAAGTTGATCAGAAAAAAATCTTTACTGTATTTAATGGTTCGTACATCCCTTTAAACCTGACAACAACAGCTTCTAGGAATTGCCAACGCGTCTGATATTTTTTTGGTTTTACTTCTCATAGACTTTAAATATTATCAATTTGCTTGCACCTCCTCTTAAGAGTTTCTACAGACAAACGTAAAAAGAACACAACGCCAAAGAATGACAGACACATTTTATTATTAACAAGTTATTGTTGTCATTTTTCAAGAGCAGTGCTGCATTCAAGGTTGCTTTAACGGTATAAATTATGCAAATTTTTAATTGTTATAAATCGTCAAAGTTGGGGTATAAATCGTCTCATCGTCACCATGTTAATTTTTGGACCGAAAGTCGTCAAAATGACGATAAATCGTCAAATCTGGCAGCTATGACTGTGTGAGAGAGAGAGAGAGAGAGAACATTTTGTATTTACTATTTATGTCAGGGATGTAAAAGTTTATTGTTACTAAATGTATAGGCATTCAGAATTTCCAAATTCAGCTTATATATAACAATTTGAGTTTTGTATGGTTCTCCGCCAATATACGTACGTCATTTGATTTATAATTGATAAGGAAATGTGATTGACCAGTATAAGGCTTTTATTTCAAAATTTTCTTTTTTAGGTTATAGGCGTACATGAAGCAAATTCAAATGGCTGATTAATGCAACCACTTATACTACTACACTACAGCTATTCGAGACACACCATTCATCCAATGACTGATGGTATTTTATTTTGACAAAAATCCTACAATTACAATGTATTGACGATCCATAAAACAATTTATGTGCGCAAATTAAAAAGGGTCTAGTGAAGACCATCGTTGACGATGTCATATTTTCGTGTTGAAAAAACCCTATACATGTGTACAAAATATGTATTTATATGTAAAATATTAAAAGCACTGTTTATTTTTAGCTCTTATTGAATAAATGGAATAAATAATATTATAAATGCTTAACAAAAACTAAAATGTAGATCTATGATAAATTCATAAAATATATTTTAAGTATGTTTTGTTTGAATAAAAAATGAAAAATAAATAAATAAAAAACTTTTCAGTGTTTTCAACTAAACTAGCTAAGTCCACACACGTTGTGTGCGTCCTGACAATATTTTGTTCGATCTTGCTTTAGGGCCTTTCACATTATAATAATGGGTGATTTTTTTGAGGTTAGGATTTTCATGCATTAGTATTTGACAGATCACGTGAGATTTCAGACATGGTGCCAAAGAGAAAGATGCTCAGTATGCTTTGACATTTCATCATGAATAGACTTACTAACGAGCAACGCTTGCAAATCATTGAATTTTATTACCAAAATCAGTGTTCGGTTCGAAATGTTCAAATGTGACAAATTTTGTTCAGCGATGAGGCTCATTTCTGGTTGAATGGCTACGTAAATAAGCAAAATTGCCGCATTTGGAGTGAAGAGCAACCAGAAGCCGTTCAAGAACTGCCCATGCATCCCGAAAAATGCACTGTTTGGTGTGGTTTGTACGCTGGTGGAATCATTGGACCGTATTTTTTCAAAGATGCTGTTGGACGCAACGTTACGGTGAATGGCGATCGCTATCGTTCGATGCTAACAAACTTTTTGTTGCCAAAAATGGAACAACTGAACTTGGTTGACATGTGGTTTCAACAAGATGGCGCTACATGCCACACAGCTCGCGATTCTATGGCCATTTTGAGGGAAAACTTCGGAGAACAATTCATCTCAAGAAATGGACCGGTAAGTTGGCCACCAAGATCATGCGATTTGACGCCTTTAGACTTTTTTTTGTGGGGCTACGTCAAGTCTAAAGTCTACAGAAATAAGCCAGCGACTATTCCAGCTTTGGAAGACAACATTTCCGAAGAAATTCGGGCTATTCCGGCCGAAATGCTCGAAAAAGTTGCCCAAAATTGGACTTTCCGAATGGACCACCTAAGACGCAGCCGCGGTCAACATTTAAATGAAATTATCTTCAAAAAGTAAATGTCATGGACCAATCTAACGTTTCAAATAAAGAACCGATGAGATTTTGCAAATTTTATGCGTTTTTTTTTTTAAAAAGTTCTCAAGCTCTTAAAAAATCACTCGTTACAAGTATTAATACATTCGAGGAAAATTAAACCCTGTAATGATGAGTTGTTATTGTCTTTTAAAAATTTCAATTTTACATCAGGGTTGCATTTTTTTCAAAAGTATTAATACTTGTATTATAGTGTGAAACACCCTTTTGAAAGTAATTCACACGAAATTTAAAGACTTTTACGTATTTACTTTACAAAAATTTATATAAAATTATAAAAATTATTTTACAGCTCAGTAAAAGATAGATAGGAAATAAGTTACCCATTAAAGTCCATCCAATAGTTTTTACGTGATTCGAACACAAAGGAACAGACAAGCAGTAAATGAGTTACTGTTTTATTATATGTATAGATATTAAAAAATTGTGATTTAGTACCTACTGTGGGAATTAGAAAAGTACGATTTGAAAACATTTTGGATACTAAAAGAAATATATTTTCCATCCCTGGTGTATGTGCTTTTTTGTTGTTTTTAATGGGAAAATCAAGGCATGTGTTAATAAAAAAAAATAAGAATGAAAAAAGAATAAATATTTTTTAGTCGTTTTTATTGCATAATTTGTGTAAAAATCTAACCGGCAAATGCAAACAAAGAAGAACGAAACAAAACAAGTTGATATATTAAATTAAATACACATTAATAATACGTAACAAAAAGAAATTACAAATTCGGTATATTAAAATCAATGGTAAACATACCTTGAACATCTTCTGGCACCTTAGTAGATTTGCCACCTAAACGATGGTGATGATTATGGTGGTGGTGGTGCTGATGGTGATAATGGTTCTGATGAAGATGGTGTTTATCATGTATTACAACATTAGCATGTTGAGCTACAGCTACTGCCGTAGCAGAAGCTGCTACTGTTGGAGCAAATAACATTTTTGAATTTGTATTTCTCCAGATTTCACAATTGTTTTTTTTTTTTTATAAAATATGTACACTTTTCTTTATTATTTTAAACTATGACCTTTGACAATGTTATGGTTAATTTTTTTTAGCAAAACAACAGGAAAACTTAATTCTGCCTGTCCCAGGGGCTTCTCGTTTATTGAACAACGGCTACTAACACTAAAGACAATATGTTTACAAGAATGCAAGTACGGCAAGTACTATGATATTAGCGCGCCATTCGTGCAAATATGGTACTGCAATATATTATCGACCGACAATAGCAAATATTTTCGTTTAGCTTTATTTTTTTTATTTAATTATCGTTTTTCACTTAAATTGTTTTGTGCGCTGTTTCGTGGTGTATGTTTTACAGCTGATAGATATATTGGCTGCGTCTTCCTTACGTTCCTCACACCCACCAAATAATTTTCACTTGTACACTATTTTATAAATTATTTTGATTACTCTTTATATTTATTTTTGCTCTATGTTGCCTTTTATCTAAAACACAATTTCTTTAAAAATCTCATTAACACTTGTAATATTTTTATTATTAAATATTTTTACACAATTGTAAAAAGATGTGTCATATAGATTTTTTTTTTTTTTTTTATCTACATATGCATTTAGTTTTCACTAATTATATCGTATTTCAATAGTTTTGCGCTTTTTAAATTAATCTTCGTTTATGATGGTTATGAAATTCTTGAAACGCACTTCCAGTTTTTTATTACAATTCTTGTGCATATGTATGTATGTAGATATGCCTGGGTGCAAGTGTAAATTATAAACAAACCCTTGATTATTTATTTAGCCATTTCTTGTTTTTATTATTATAAAATGAAAAGCTATTTAACAATAATAATACTGTTAATGAAGTTTTAGCCCTTTGCATTGAATGGAAAATTTTAAGATTTTTTTCTTCGCACACACATACACTTGCAACATACGCACCAAAAGTTTTTATTTTATCTTAGTGCCAGCCCTTCCAGAACATTCATTAGGAGTAAACTAAAATGGTTTAAAAGCGCAAGAAATGTATTAGGCACCGGCGCATAGTGTATTCACACAGGAAAAACAATTGAAAGAATAATTCCGGGTTTTTGTTTTGTTGACATTTTGACTGAATATAAATAAAGTTGCCACTTGGATTTTTTAAAACCGGGTATGTTTATAAAAGAAATTAAAATTATATATTATTATGTATTAAATTAATTAAAGTTATTAATTTTAGAACAGCTGCGAAAACATTTGTAGAATAAATATGAAATAGGGCTGTTATTTAATCCAATTGGAATTCTTTCAAAAAGTTGCCATATCGTTGCTTCTAGAAATTTAAAGGAATGTTATCAATTGCTATTTTCTCACAATCTTATGGTGCATAGCATTTCAATATGTCTCCTATTTTGTTAGACAATCAAAATAAAAACTGGTTTATTTTTATTTTCGTATTTTATATAAATCAAAATGTCGACTTTTAATTGAAAATCTATTTCAAATGTATGAAATAAAATGCATTAAAACATTTAACTTAAGGTTTGCGGAAAAATTGAAAGTATGTTTGTAACTGTAATTAAAATACAAATTTTTCACAAATTTTTAAGCCATATTTTTATAAATTTTTAAACAATTTGTAATGTTTTTGATAAATTATATATCCCTTGAGTCAACAAGGGATATATGACGAAACTACGAGAAAATATCGCAAAAAAAAAAAATTACAGTTCACACGTAATTTGACAATAAATACAAAATACCTCAAATTTTAAAACAGAAAATACAATTGAGTTTAAAACTTAGAAGTAAACTAGTTGCTGTTGACAATTTTGTTTTCCGTTTTGGTGTTTTAATTTTTCGAAAATATAGCAGAAACATGAGAACTAAATACTGAAAAATAGTGTTTTAGAATTCATTTATGAATTGTAAATCGACAGGTGTATATGTAGAATTATTTCAAATCTTTTACAGCTGCTCATTTTAAAGAAGAAAATACCTTTAATTCAACGGAAAATTAAAAAATTCTCAGAATTTTGCCTTATGCAAAAGAAATAAAGTCTACTTCAAGTCTACTTTATTTCAAATTTTAAATTAAAACTAGAGTAACCCTGCGCGCGTTGCTGGACAATACAATGTAATTCTCATAAGAAAAAAATACATTTTATGTAGGGAAATCACACCATCATAAAAGTGCGCGTATATCGCATATTCGTAGAAAATTTTCGATTTTTTTTTTATAAACCATCAGTGAAAGTAGACCATTCCAACGCATGTACTCATTTGAAAATCGGTAGAATGGTTCTCAAGTTATAAAATCACGAACATAGGACAACTTATTTTTATATATAGATTTTGTCTTAAAGTAAATTAACGTATATGTTTTAATTTGAAATACATACATATATTCTATATAGTAGAACAATTAATAAAAAACTGTCTTTCAAATAAGAATCAGATAGTGACTAGAACTGAGAGCAATAAGTGAAATAGACTTTAGCAGTTGAATCCCACCCGATGAAAGCAAAGCAGTGAAATTCGATTCTAGGGTTGTGTTCACGGTTTTGGAGATATGTATAGAATTATTTACATTGAAGATTTGAAAGAAAAAACCCTAGTTATATAACCGAGCTAATTTAGCAATAAAATCCAGAAAACACTGCCTAATTACGCAGCAATGAAAAGCTTATTTTAGTTCCTACTTGGAAAATTAAAAAAAAACTTATCTTTCAAACAACAACACTGTCATGACAATAAAAGAATACGTATTAGTTGACATATCTGTGCGTAGTATGTAATTATGGCAATTCATTTGAATTTTTTGATTTTTTTTTCTGTACTCAACAATATGAATTATTGTCGGCAAACGTCAAATCACTGTCTTATTACTGTCTTCAAAATATTCGACAGTAGTTCAAACAGTTGTCTACAACTACTATTAACTTTGAAATAATATGTGAGAGAACGCCGGCAGAATAATGCAATTGATTTGCTGAAATTACTTTCAATTTTACGAGATGAGAATATGTAATCGTAATATTATCGTGAAATTTCATTACTAGTCGGCAGTTCTGCAGTAAACATCAAATTTCTTTGTTGATTGTGTTTATATACATGCATTCATAAGAACATTTATTGCAATTGTGTGTGTATTGTAATTATGTACGGTTATTTGACAGGCTATTTCATGAAATTGTTTTGATGAGATCTCTCAAGAAAATACTCTCATCATAAATTTCATGACACTGCAATTGAGGTCTACATGTAACAAAATTCTCTCTGGGATTGAATTTGACGTTTGTTGAGATAAATATCCCAAATCTCAACCCAAGTGTTAGTGAAAAAGTGTTTATGTATTATTATTGTCTTAACAGCATTATCAAATGTAAATGCAGCGTTAACAGAAAAAACCAATTATATTTAAGAGGCCGTCTTCACTAGTCATCAAATTGAATTGAATTGAAAAAAAAATAAATAAACATGAAGCCGGCAGAGCAACGTAATTAATTTGTTCAATTTGTTATAGGTGACGAATGCGTGTTTATGTCATTTTCTGTTTAAACATAATTTTCTGTTTTCCAACAATGTTGTTTGGATGCTTATTGCACAGCAGATAGTAGTAGTACTAATAAGTAACAGATGGCGCTGTTCGGTAATACTACTGTCAATCTAAAATACAAAAAAAACATCATTGTCATGTCATAAAGAGTTTTTATAACAAATGTTTTAACAACCATGTTAAAACTTGCAAATAACATTAACATGGACAGACTACATTTAATACTAACATGATGTTAGTGTTAATGTTTATCATTTTATGTCTAATGTAGACGTGGGGTAAATATTCACTTAAACCACTTAATATACCTATCTTTATATTATGGAAATCTGGCAATTTAGTCTAGAGTTGCCTACCTTGAATTCGACAAACTATTCTTATTAGAAAAATTTCCGAGACGGAAATGTGGCATCATTGCAATATTATTGTTATTTTTCTTCACTTCCAGCTTAATAATAATTAAAACCGTTTTAATTATTTTTAAAGCAATAATCAATGGCCACAAGTTGGCATCGAAACAATGGCTAAATTGTTAAATTGTTGCCGCATTTGTTTGCAAATAAACTTAACAAATATATCATTATATCAACATGTTCAACAGAAATACTTACCAAGTGTTATAGAAAATATTTGTGGGGTGGTGGTAAGTGCTACCTATCTAAATCTAAAACTAATGAGAAAAATCAATGTTTTATAAATTATATTAAATTACAGATATCATCCTTAGATGAACCGCAAGCTTTAATATGTAAAGAGTGTACTGAGGCCATTTTAAGAGCAGATGGTATTATACAAAAATGCCAAGAATCACATAAAATATTGATACACCAAAGAAAACAATTGCTGGACAATAGTAATAAATCTCAAGCAGACTATTTTTTCACTACAACAGAATGTAAAAAAGAATTTGAGATGAAAGCACAAGTGGAGGATAGACAAGTTTCTCCACAAAATTGTTATATAGAACCGGAAATGTTAGTAGAATCTATACTAGAAAACTCTTTGCAAGACGAACCCATGAAACAGCAAAAGATTAATAAAAACGATAAAGAAACAAAGTTACATAAGCGAAGGCCACGTTTAAAAACTAAAGATCAGTCGCAAAAAGAAGAACATTTCAATGCTGAGGAAAATTCTGCCGCTTTATTATATCAAAGTCATTTTAAAACATCAAAACCTAAGAAAACATTTATTCGAAGCCGAGAGCAATATTTAAAACGAAAAATTCGTAACTACCCGGTAAAAGAACCGCTCAAACTAATAGGAGGAGCTGGTGTAGTGCGAAAGCGTAAGCCCAAGTCATATCACCGAGCCATACCAAATTTCTATTTTCGTTGTGAATTGTGCCATGAGTTTGAATCAAATGTTGCTTCTTATGCTGTTACCCACCTTACCACAGTCCACGGTATCGAAAGACCAGCCATTTTTCGCTGTTCTCAGTGTGATGCCAAGCCATTTATAAAAAATCAATCCCTACAAGAACATGTAGCCACCATACACGAACAACAGCCCAAAAAACGTGATTTTGTTTGTCAGGAATGTGGTAAGACATTTATCAAGAATTGCCATCTACAAAAACATTTACTGTCTGTGCACAAAATCGGGGAAATGCCCTACAAATGCAATATAACAAAATGTGGTAAAGGTTATGTGGACGGCTACGCTTTACGTATGCATATGAAACAATCACATCATATTGATGACGAGAAGAAAATTGAGTCACTAACCACACTCTATCAATGTGATTCATGTGGTAAATCATATATGGATTTGCAAAGTTTAAATATCCATATAAAAACAGCGCACAAGATTGAGGCCTTTAGTTGTTTGCAATGTGGCTATAATTTTCGGCAAAAGGTGCGCTATGAGGCTCATGTTAGGAGAGCGAAATGTAAGCCGCCATGTTTTGTGTGTCGGCATTGTGAAAGGACATTTGTAAAGTTGGTTCAGTTGGAGGAACATCAAAGGGAGATGCATTAAAAAAGTTGTATTGGGAGGATAATTTATTTTTATATTAATTTTATGTACCAAAAATTTTAACAAAGTATTTTTAAATTCTTTTTGGTTATCGATTTTGCTTTGTTTGTTCAATTATTTTAACTAAGTTGTTTTTTGTGTATTAAATTCATTTAAATAAATGAAGGATATAAACGTTGTATTTGTTAATATTTTAATATATTGTTTTCGTATTTGTTTTTGAAACATATTTATTTTTTTTAGAAATATTGTAATAAAATAAATACTTAAGCACAAGAATACAATATTGTTTTACCAGTTTCTTACCTAAACTTAAAAAATACGTTTATCATTTAAAGGCTGCTGGCAGGGTTCATTTACTTTACGTACAACTTCAATGGTATTGATACGTATCATGGTGTTAGGAGACCTTTGGAAATTTATACGCATATATTGCTTTCTGCGCTTCTTTTTGAAAATGGTTTTTGTATGTGTTAGAGTTTTCTCAATAATTGTAGCCTTAATATCAACCATACCCGGCTCTAATAGAGGAGTGCCAATCAATGTAAAATCTTTAGCACCTGCCAACAAAACTTTTTCCAAACGTATTTCATCGCCTGTGGTGGGTGGCCAATAACCCTCTACCAGTATGATATCACCGGCAGTAATTTTAAACTGCTTTCCGCATAAATGAACTACAGCGAACATTCGACCTTCTTCATTTTTGGCCAGTTGTTGATTGACTTTATTAAAAATTTGTTGACATTTATCTTGTTCCTCTTTGGTTATTTGTTTGATGCTGGCAAAGTCCTGAGCGGCTATTTTTGTCTGCTGACAAAAGCGTGGCGTAACACTAAGAGCTCTTATAGAATCTTTAAAGAAATACATTATATAAATAATGACGGTTTATCAATGAAACATTTTAATTACTTGTCATATTATTGATGAGGCATGATTGGCGCGCTATCAGGCTTAATCTGCCAGCCAAAAAAGACATGATTTTTATTATTTTATAGACTTTTTATCGAAATTTATGAAAATACTTATTTTATTGTGGAACCACGAAGTATCGCTTGAAAAATAATTAACAGCTGTTCATGTTGCCACATAATATAGCTATGAAATCGTCAAACTGTGCAAAAAAAGTCGTCAGAACGTAATTTTTGAAACGCCACTGTAAAATATTGTTTTTATTTATTTTTAAAATTCTACTCCTACTATTTATTATAAATTTGAAATGTAGTATGCTGTTAAAGAAGTTGTATATTCTGATTGATACTTATTTCTATATCGCATGAACAGCAAAAGGGATAGAAAATGTGTATTAAATAAATCAGTCAAGTGCGAGTTAGTCTCACACACGTAGGGTTCCGTACTATGTCTAGTACGCCTTTAAAAACTCAAGTTGTTAATTTTTTCATGTCTTATGGGGCACCATTTTCTTTTTAAAATCAAAGTCATATTCGTAAAAATTGCTTCGCTATTGAAACAACCTTTAAATTTTAGGAATTGTTGTTATAACGGCCATTGTAATACACTTTTTATAAAAATATCAGGCCTACCTATTGCGGCTCAAAAAATAAGGTAATATACGTGGAAAACATGTCACTGATATATCACCCTTTAGTAATTAGTAATTGTTACAATGGCCGAAGTACAACATCTACTGTAAACAATTCAAGAGTCTACCTATTACGGTTCAAAAAAAGGAACACCCTTTAATTTTTATTATTTGTTATAGTCCCATAGTAATAAACCTCCTGTAAAAACTTCAAGAGTCTACTTATTATCGTTCAAATCTTAGGCCATATACACGCAAAGCACGTCACTCTCGGAACACCCTTTAATTTTAAGGTTTAATTTAATAGAAAGCGAACATAGAGTTAATTACTGTCTGCAAATAAGAAATAAAGATATAAAGGCAAATAACACCTCAATTTCGGAACACCCGATAAGTTTTAGTAATTATTGCTATAGTGGCCACAGTTATACACCTTTTGTGAAAAATAGTCTACCTATTATGGTTCAAAACTTAGGCCTTATACATGCAAATAACACCGCTATCGGAACACTCTTTAATTTTTAGGTTTATTTTTTTACACTTCTTTATAAAGCGAACTAAGTTTTAATTACTGTTTGTAAATTTTTAGTGTATTCCTCCTACAGTTCAAGAAATAAGCACATATTCGTGAATAACACCTCTCTATCAGAACACCCTATAATTTTTAGATTTTGCTACTATATTGAAAATTTCAAGCGTCTACTTATTATGGTTAAAAATTTAGGCCTTATACATGCAAATCACACCACTATCGGAACACCCTTTAATTTTTAGGTTAATTTTTTTATACTTGTTTATATTTCGAACTAAGTTTTAATCACTATTTTTAAATCTTCAGTCTATGCCTCCCATAGTTCAAGAAATAAACACATATTCTTGAATAACACTTCTCTATCGGAACACCCTATAAGTTTTAGTAGTTGTTACTATAGCGGCCACTGCTATACACCTGTGAAAATTTCAAGCGTCTACCTATTATGGTTCAAAACTTAGGCCTTATACATGCAAATCACACTACTATCGGAACACCCTTTAATTTTTAGGTTTATTTTTTATACTTGTTTATATAGCGAACTAAGTTTTAATTACTGTTTTTAAATATTGAGTCTATGCCTCCTACAGTTCACGAAATAGGCACATATTCGTGAATAACACCTCTCTATCGGAACACCCTATCATTTTTAGAACTTGCTACTATAGCGGCCACAGTTATACACCATCTGTGAAAATTTCAAGCATCTACCTATTATGGTTCAAAATTTAGGCCTTATGCATGCAAATCACACCACTATCGGAACACCCTTTCATTTTTAGGTTTATTTTTTTATACTTGTTTATATAGTGAACTAAGTTTTAATTACTGTTTTTAAATCTTGAGTCTTTGCCTCCCACAGTTCAAGAAATAAACACATATTCGTGAATAACACCTCTCTATCGGAACACCCTATAAGTTTTAGTATTTGTTGCTATAGCGGCAACAGCTATACATCATCTGTGAAAATTTCAAGAGTCTACCTATTACGGTTCCATAGATAAAAGGCGCTGACAGACGGACAGGGTTACGTTTTTACACGGAACCCTAAAAAAGGTTCTTCTTTCAAATGTTATTAAAATTTAATATCTTTATTTTAAAAATTTGCCACACACCGGTGTGAAAATATTTACATACATACATGTATGTTTTGCAATTATTTTCATTGCTTTTAGAGTTATTGCCGAATAGAATTAAAATTAAAAAGAAATTTTTTAGCAAGGTTTTTGAAATACGAAAGAGGAGAAACGCCTTACACCCGGCTGATGACCTTCTATTAAAAAACACCTCTTGTTAGCTAAACCTGTGCTTAAATAACGTAATGTGAAAAAGAGTTTTACAAAATCTTAACCATGCTCACTCGTTCGATCTGCTAAAAAAACTGTGACAGATTTTTGACAGGTCTCAATTCAATACAATATAATTTCATAATCTTTAGAAAAACTTCATAAAATATATTTCTCCGTGACATCAGAGTTGCAAAATCTTCTTTTTGTATAATAGTGTAGCACCTACAATGCCATTTTGAAACGATTTCTTCACTATGACAGAATTCCGTCACATTTTTGTGATTGAATCGTACGATATTCTCACCTTTAACGACACTTTTTGCAAAAAGCGTTGCGACTTCTTTTTAATAAAAAATGTATTGTGTGAATTTATGGCAAATTTGTTTGCATTTAAAACAAAATTATTATATTTGATCACAACACTAAACATTTAAGAAAACAGCACTAAGCAAAACAAATACTTACAGCTATGTTCTGTAATTCGAAACCGAGTTAAATTGAAACCGAATGAAATTTTAAATTGTCATAACTTTTAAATCTTACAATATATTGATATTATTTTTTATAAATTTGATTAAAGATCATTTACATAACTTCCTTGATTGCTAATTTTTTAAAATAATAGGCGCAACTAAGTTATATATTTCTTTTAAAATTTATTCGATTTAAATTTCACTATGTTTCGGATTACAGAACATACCCGTTAGTTTAGTATTTGCAAATTATTTTATTTGCTACTAGCTGTTCTCGACACTTCCTTGCAAAGACACACCAAAGACAGACAGACGGAAATGAGTTACTATTTTATTATATGTATAGATTAAATTGATTGGATTTGTTCCTCCAGTAACTGAAATACTGCTGTTGGTTTGGTACGCCAGTGACGACGGTCTTCACCGAAAGGTATAACAGTATTTTATTTGCATAAAATAATTTGGAGAAAAAGTGGTCGAAAAATCGACGCACCAAATATCTGGCAACCATGTAGCACTCTATCAGCTTTAACTTTAAAAAATTCACCTCAAAGAAAGTGGTGTGATTTTTTACCGTAATTACTGGGATGTATTGCACAATACACGTTATTTTGATTTTTTTTGTCATAAAGACGGTATCCATGGTTTTTCTTAATATCTAATAAAAGGACGCAAGTGAAGAAATCATACCGGGGAAAAACGTAAATAACATACTTTTCGCCATGGTTGATAATTTGAGTATCAGAGGAAAATAGTACTAAACTACATAAATTTACACCCAATAACTGACAAAAAACAACAAAATATTTCAATTCAGTATCGTTTCTAACATACTTAACAATAAAAAGTATGTTATTACATATGAAAATTGTTCCAAACAACCCCTATTCTTTTATAATGTGATAAATTAAATAAAAAATTTTAAAATGAATAAAACAATAAAAAT
The DNA here is from genome assembly GCA_949628195.1 of Phasia obesa. Taxonomy (NCBI): domain Eukaryota; kingdom Metazoa; phylum Arthropoda; class Insecta; order Diptera; family Tachinidae; genus Phasia; species Phasia obesa. The sequence continues at coordinate 126,588,017 of OX451217.1, forward strand.
GAAATGGTGCCAAAAAAGAAAAAACGGATTTTAATAAATAAATGTCCTGAAAATCGAACTGTGTGGTTGACACTTTCGAAAAATTAGCCGTTTTTGGGGTATACCCCCATCAATATTCACTTTACCCATATAAATGTATATATGTGCATATATTTTCATTCCTAAAACCGATAAATGAAGAGGTGCGAAAAAAACCAAAATGCCTTTTAATAAATAAATGCCCTACAAATCGAACTGTGTGGTTGTCACTTTCGAAAAATTAGCCGTTTTTGGGGTATACCCCCATCAATATTCACTTTACCCATATAAATGTATATATGTGCATATATTTTCATTCCTAAAACCGATAAATGAAGAGGTGCGAAAAAAACCAAAATGCCTTTTAATAAATAAATGCCCTACAAATCGAACTGTGTGGTTGTCACTTTCGAAAAATTAGCCGTTTTTGGGGTATACCCCCATCAATATTCACTTTACCCATATAAATGTATATATGTGCATATATTTTCATTCCTAAAACCGATAAATGAAGAGGTGCGAAAAAAACCAATATGCCTTTTAATAAATAAATGCCCTACAAATCGAACTGTGTGGTTGTCACTTTCGAAAAATTAGCCGTTTTTGGGGTATACCCCCATCAATATTCACTTTACCCATATAAATGTATATATGTGCATATATTTTCATTCCTAAAACCGATAAATGAAGAGGTGCGAAAAAAACCAAAATGCCTTTTAATAAATAAATGCCCTACAAATCGAACTGTGTGGTTGTCACTTTCGAAAAATTAGCCGTTTTTGGGGTATACCCCCATCAATATTCACTTTACCCATATAAATGTATATATGTGCATATATTTTCATTCCTAAAACCGATAAATGAAGAGGTGCGAAAAAAACCAAAATGCCTTTTAATAAATAAATGCCCTACAAATCGAACTGTGTGGTTGTCACTTTCGAAAAATTAGCCGTTTTTGGGGTATACCCCCATCAATATTCACTTTACCCATATAAATGTATATATGTGCATATATTTTCATTCCTAAAACCGATAAATGAAGAGGTGCGAAAAAAACCAAAATGCCTTTTAATAAATAAATGCCCTACAAATCGAACTGTGTGGTTGTCACTTTCGAAAAATTAGCCGTTTTTGGGGTATACCCCCATCAATATTCACTTTACCCATATAAATGTATATATGTGCATATATTTTCATTCCTAAAACCGATAAATGAAGAGGTGCGAAAAAAACCAAAATGCCTTTTAATAAATAAATGCCCTACAAATCGAACTGTGTGGTTGTCACTTTCGAAAAATTAGCCGTTTTTGGGGTATACCCCCATCAATATTCACTTTACCCATATAAATGTATATATGTGCATATATTTTCATTCCTAAAACCGATAAATGAAGAGGTGCGAAAAAAACCAATATGCCTTTTAATAAATAAATGCCCTACAAATCGAACTGTGTGGTTGTCACTTTCGAAAAATTAGCCGTTTTTGGGGTATACCCCCATCAATATTCACTTTACCCATATAAATGTATATATGTGCATATATTTTCATTCCTAAAACCGATAAATGAAGAGGTGCGAAAAAAACCAAAATGCCTTTTAATAAATAAATGCCCTACAAATCGAACGGTGTGGTTGTCACTTTCGAAAAATTAGCCGTTTTTGGGGTATACCCCCATCAATATTCACTTTACCCATATAAATGTATATATGTGCATATATTTTCATTCCTAAAACCGATAAATGAAGAGGTGCGAAAAAAACCAAAATGCCTTTTAATAAATAAATGCCCTACAAATCGAACTGTGTGGTTGTCACTTTCGAAAAATTAGCCGTTTTTGGGGTATACCCCCATCAATATTCACTTTACCCATATAAATGTATATATGTGCATATATTTTCATTCCTAAAACCGATAAATGAAGAGGTGCGAAAAAAACCAAAATGCCTTTTAATAAATAAATGCCCTACAAATCGAACTGTGTGGTTGTCACTTTCGAAAAATTAGCCGTTTTTGGGGTATACCCCCATCAATATTCACTTTACCCATATAAATGTATATATGTGCATATATTTTCATTCCTAAAACCGATAAATGAAGAGGTGCGAAAAAAACCAAAATGCCTTTTAATAAATAAATGCCCTACAAATCGAACTGTGTGGTTGTCACTTTCGAAAAATTAGCCGTTTTTGGGGTATACCCCCATCAATATTCACTTTACCCATATAAATGTATATATGTGCATATATTTTCATTCCTAAAACCGATAAATGAAGAGGTGCGAAAAAAACCAAAATGCCTTTTAATAAATAAATGCCCTACAAATCGAACTGTGTGGTTGTCACTTTCGAAAAATTAGCCGTTTTTGGGGTATACCCCCATCAATATTCACTTTACCCATATAAATGTATATATGTGCATATATTTTCATTCCTAAAACCGATAAATGAAGAGGTGCGAAAAAAACCAATATGCCTTTTAATAAATAAATGCCCTACAAATCGAACTGTGTGGTTGTCACTTTCGAAAAATTAGCCGTTTTTGGGGTATACCCCCATCAATATTCACTTTACCCATATAAATGTATATATGTGCATATATTTTCATTCCTAAAACCGATAAATGAAGAGGTGCGAAAAAAACCAAAATGCCTTTTAATAAATAAATGCCCTACAAATCGAACGGTGTGGTTGTCACTTTCGAAAAATTAGCCGTTTTTGGGGTATACCCCCATCAATATTCACTTTACCCATATAAATGTATATATGTGCATATATTTTCATTCCCAAAACCAATAAATGAAAAGGTGCAAAACGAATTGCATTGATAAATTGTATATAACCAAGCGTAGCCTAACAGTCCCTGACGTGCCATGTACGCAACACAACCTCGACTCTCAGAAATAAACAACACAAAATTTTTAATATAACATACTTAGAAGTACATACATTTTTTATTGTTGCAAATATTATTAGTATACAAATATTTTTATTGTACATTTTGATTTTTATATTATTAATACATATATTTAAATAAATTTTTAGGGATCCGTACCCTTTGGGTACCATAATATGCATTTACATAGAGTATTTACAACTATTTTGGCTATATTGACAAGTGTACAATTAATACTAAGAAATAAAGGGTGCTCAGATTGTGACGTGATTAACCATTATAGTTACTTTTATTTTAAACGTATATTAATAGTGTGTAAATTTTGTCCGCTATAGCAAAAAATATAAATTAAAGGGTGTTGCGAATCTGATACTTTAAAATCACGCTTCTATCGGAACACCCTTTAATTTTTAGTAATTGTTATTATAGCGGTCATAGCAACACACCTGTAAAAATTCAAAGATACTACCTACAACCGTTCTGAATAATTCCATATATGTACACTAAATCACGTCACTATTGATCGGAACACCCCTTAGCTCTAATTATTTTCTACCTGTTAAAATATCAAAAATAGTTTTGATCCAAAAAATAACCACTTTACTATCGAAACACCTTTTAATTTGATAGACATTCTAGGAAAATTTTAAGTCTGGCTATAAGGGTTCAAAAATTTTGCCATACACTTTAAAGTCTCGACTGTATCGGAGTTCAATTTCTATAGTTGCTAATATAGCAAATATAGTTTTAATTAAAGTGTCTGCCCCCTATTTTCCAAAAATTATGACAATTACGCACGTTATATCTTGGATTTCTTAAAACATCCTTTTTTGCTTTTGTTTATGGCAGCCATTATTATACAAGTTCTGTGAAGTTAGACTTTGTAGAGAAAACACTAGGGTTACGTTTTTACACTTTCGATGCGGTACCCTAAAAAACCAAACATTTATTTAGATTTGTGTTTATATTTTGAAAACCCCTACAAAACCAATACAGATATATTTTCAATGTCATAATAGCCCCATTTCTCTATATCCACCATGACTCCGACACCTATTTCATGGTCTGCCGCTAGTTGTTATTCGTAAAGGTTATTTTGGCTTAAGTCTAGTTTACGGCCATACCATAAAAATTGAAAAAATAATCCTTTGTGTCTAAAATACAATTATGAGCAAACAATGTGAAGTGGAAAAAATTTGAGAACCAACTAAATTAAAATTATTGGAAAAATTTAAAAATCAGAAGTCAACAGAAAAAACATTTTTTTTAATTTTGGCTGAAGTCTAGTTCCGCGAAGCAGCACCAATTAAAAAAAATTATACAGGGTGATAGAGAATTAAGAAATAATAAGAAAATGTAAAATAAAAAAATTGGCAATCACACTTATTTTCCGAGTTATGGGCCTCTGAACTTTTCATATAAAACTGTGATTGTACACTACATTTTTAACAAATTAGGTCAATATGCGTAGTATTTTAAAGCTTTTGGAAATATCTATCACGTGGTGCTCAAATTTTATAAAAAAAAAATTTACCTATTAGTAACCAATACCTATTAGTAACCTTTAGAAAGCGAAGCCGGAGTTTGTTATACCACAGAGGAGAAAATCCTTGCTATGCAAGAAGAGAAAATCATTGCGCCCGGCCGAAGGCCGGCTATGCAGGAAAACTTTAGAAAGCGACGCCGGTGTTGGTCATACCATAGAGCAGAAAATCATTCCGCCCGGCTGAAGGCCGGCTATGCAGGAAAACTTTTGTAAGCGAAGCCGGTGTTATGATACCCATATTGACCAAATATGTTCAAAAATGTAGTGCAGAATCACTATAATTTCTTTCACTATAATTTTATAAGAAAAGTTCAGAGGCCCATAACTCGAAAAATAAGGGTGATTGCCAATTTTTTTATTTTACATTTTCTTATTATTTTTAATTCTCTATCACCTGGTATAATTTTTTTTTAAATGGTGCTGCTTCACGGAACTAGACTTGTTCCTTAATTTTTATCAGGCGTCCGTATATGCAGGAAATCTTTAGTAGTAGAAGCCGATGTTTGTTTGAGGAAATCTTTAGTAAGCAACGCCGGTTTTGGTTATACCATAGAGAAAATGCTTGCGTCCGGCTATGCAGAAAATCATTAGTAAGCGAAGCCAGTGTTGGCCATACCATAGATGATGAATAGTATTTATGATGTTGCCATAAACTACATTTGTTCTCCTTATTTCTGGGTTTCTTTTAATGCTGCTTGAAGCCTAAATATTCCAAGGATAACTTTTCATCCGTATCGTAAACCGCAAATTTTCCACCTTGCTACTAGTTTTGAAAAGTCGTAGACTAGAACATGTATTGCATAACTGATCAAACACATTAATTATATGATCAGTATTAGTTTTTATTTGGCCGATTTAATTTCTTTCTGTTTACGATTTTTTAATTTTTGGCTGGCTTTTATTTTTTTCATATCTATATTGGAAGTAATTCATTCAAATTGAGAAACAGAAGTGAATGAAGAATTCAATGTTGCCAGATTGTATAAAATTGGGAATGAAACAAAATTTTAACATCGTATGGTACGCAGATTTTTACATACATAAGATTTTTATTTCTACAACCACTTGATGAATATTACTTTTGTAGAAATAAATAAAAAATTACGAAACAGAAATTTTTTAAGGGCATTATGCAGCTCGTCTGAATTTCAGATTTGAAATTTTCATTTATTTCTACAAAAATAAAATTCATTATGTATGTACGATGAGGAGCTTTTTCCACACCGGCAGCTATATAGAGCAATTCAGTAATTTGGAATTGTTGTCTATATGCCACTGAAATGTTCTTTGGGCAGTGATTATTAAGGTTTAACGAATTAGCGGACAAGAACAACACGACAATAATGAAATAAAAATGCGACCTGTTCAATTGAACTCAACTATAACAATATACTTTATTTAAAATAATCTTTAACTTAAACCTAACATCAATGTATGTATGTAAATAAGAGCTACAGTGTTTGTTGTTGTTTTGCTTCTCACTTCCAATGTACCAATTAATAATATGTATTTATTTATTTAAATCTACCAACAACAAACATTGCATTCTTGTAGACAACAACAACATAACTTACATCTTAAAACAATAACTTGAGTAACAAATATGCAAAACTAATGGGTAAACATCAAAAATAAGTTACAGTGGTTAGCAAGTACAAAATTAATATCAAATTACAGTGGACCAAAAATGAATAAATTTAAATCAATTAAAATGAATAATTATATACAAAATAAATTAACAAATTCAATAATATAAAAGACTAGTGTTATACGGTGACCTAACAATGTAGTTGTTTGTAGAAATAAAAATGATGTAGTCGCGTTTGTAAAAAACAATAACATTATACCAACGCAGAAATAAAAAAATATTATCATATTATAAAAAGCATGAAATGTTATAAATTTCGTTACCAAGCAATTGCTTGAACATTAATTTTTGTTTCAGTTTAAGGAAAAAAGTCTAAACTTATTGTTAGAACATCCCTTT